>BHFT01043778.1:0-75255 GCA_004320025.1 Laticauda laticaudata | reverse complement strand
TAACGCTGCGCAGATGTTCCGCGTCTGTTTTGCTTCCTCCCTCTTTCCATTTTCCGCTGGAGCAAGATGAGAGTTGCGTAGATGCGCAGCAGATGCTGAGCGGATACAGCGGACGTATAACAGATGTAGAACGTTTGTTCCCCGTATGTGTAGTGGATGTAGAACGGACGCTGTGGAAAGTTCATCCGCTCAAAAAGTTTTGTGCAGCTCAAAACTTTTTGAGCGGATGAAATGTCAGTAGACGGATGCTGGACGGATAGAACATATGAATCACTCACGCAGTGAGTACAGATCGGATGCATCGCGTTAACCAATGGATGGCAAGGTTTTTCTCTGTTTTACATCCTCTTTCCATCCGTTGGTGCAGGTGTGACAGGCTGGCTTTAGTCCAAACATTTCCAGCCACTGGTAGGATTTCCCAATATCTGTAACCTAATTTATCTATCAGTGATACATCCCATCATCCCAAGATACATGCAGGATCTTGTCTTGCTTTGTTTCTTTTTTCACCCATGTCTACTGTTGCCTCAAACATTCTCTCATCAAGTCATCTTTTGGTGCCATCTTAATGATGTACAATTGGATGCTTTGCCTTATCCTTTGATGGTATTTGGATGTTGATGTCTCCCTTGCTTCCACATCAAGGTTCCCATGTGAGTGTGGGATACCAAAATAACTGTGTAGCTATTGTGTAGCTGGGCTGTGTGTGTCCTTTGTCCTTTGATGGATTATCCACCCATCAGTTGTAAATTCCTTCCCCTTCTTAACTACCATTTGATAAATTCTCTAGTCCAAATGACATCCAATGTCCTCAAGTAGATCCATGTTAGGTAGATAAGAGAGTTGGTGTCTGATCCACTCTTAGTATGGATATCAATCATATAGAAGATGTGGCTAATGGTAGTTCCACACAAATGTTGGAATGGCATGTGGAGCTCCTGGTAGGAAACTTGCATTCATTCTGGTAGACTTGGAAGGGTCTAGGATCACATTGAAACACACACCTAAGATGCACCCAAGGGGAGAAGAGATGTGAAGTGAGGGAATCTATAATGCAGTCTTAATAAAAAGCTGTGATAGAACAAGCTGTGATAGACAGGAGAAGCAGATTTAATTGTGGCTCTACATACGCTATTATAGTTATCCTTTTTAACTTATTTTTATTATGTGCTCTTTTTAATCACTGCTTTATTCTTATACTTTGCTACAGTTTATCATCAAGATTGTCTTGATGTATTTGAAATTAATTAAATGCATGACAGCATTTCTGTATCTTTTTTTTGCTAAGAAATTGAATATCTTTGCTAAAGCCTATTTGCTTTAAGAGCAAAAGCTATCTTGAGCAAAAGCTGTCTTGAACAGTTTCTCTTCTAAGGCAAACAACTTCAATTTGCATAAGTAGTTTTTTTCCCCAACAGTACTCCCGAGGCAAATTGGACCTTCTATGTTCTGCCCCTCCCCCCTTTTTGCATTGATTTATTTTGACTCACTAATGTAGTTCCAAATTCCCTTTTATTACATTAAAAATACATTACACTTATCATGCAACTTGTTGATGGGCTTTGGGACACTCCTTTGTACCTTATATATTTCTTTCTTACAAATCCATACCAATTAATAAATACCTTGTCTGTGTGTATGTTTAAAAGTTTGGTACAATTCTGCAGCTGTTGCTAAGCTCTTCTACAAATGATATACACATTATGAACAGGGGAATACTTATATAAAGCTTTGAAAGCCATCTGCCTGGCTGGGCTTTGGTAGTCTTTTATGTATAAATGGGTGGCCTGCATATGTACTTTGGCCGAGATTATTCTAGTGCCTGCATGCCTGACACCAAATGCCATATTTAATATTAAAGTATTGGATTTCACAGTCAATGAAATAAGAAACCTCTGAGTTCGGTGGCCACTTTACATTGTTACTGGCATCACAAAGGTCTTGTCAATCCTGGCTTAAAAATAAAGTGGAATATCATATTTACTGAAAGAGAGTTCCTTTCAGCTTTTCCAGTCAAGGATTAAAAAGATGTTAATTAATACATACTAACCTCACAGAATAAAGTAATATAAATTTTGGCTTTGGAGCCCTTTCTTTCTGAAATCTAGCAGGCCATTTTCCTCCTCCCCCTCCTCCTCCTCAATATACAGATACGTTTTTATCTTCCATTCAAAACAAAAGTATAGTATATAATGAAACAATTTTATACACTATTAGTTCCAATTATATTTTTTTTATATTTTATATTTCTATGTCTTCTAAAATTAATCGTAACATCTCTGAGTCAAAGTTGACTATGAAAACTTAATGGACATATTCACATAGATTTCTTGGTAATGGAATGAAAGTGATTTAGCCTTCTTCTAGGATGTTTTCAAATTTCTAATATAGCTTGCACTTCTGATATTTATCATGATTTTTCTTTTAAGTACTAACCAAGATTGCTTTGCCAAGGTTTGCTAGATACTGCTATAATGTACACATGGTATTTCACATNACTGCTATAATGTACACATGGTATTTAACATAATACAATTCCTTTCAGACCTGAATACATTTACCATAATTAGGCAGGTCTATGACTTCAAAGATTTCCTTATACAATTCTATAAACACAGTTGCCTAGAATTAAGTTCAGTTCACTTTATTGAAACTTATTACCGGCTACATGCACTTGGTACTGTATTAGAACTCAAAAAAACAACAACTCCTAAGCTATTTATTTTGCAAGGCAATTGTATAGTCTGAGTACAATTACCATAAAAAGTCATCTGGCAACTGCCTTATAACACAATTTGCAATACAAATCAATTGTCAGTACTTGAAGAAGCATAAATGAGTCAGTTCTTTTCCTAAGAATGTTTTTATATCTCCATAAGGAAAAGACTTGCTATGACACAGTAGTATCACAAGGGAATGGCAAACTGAAAGTATGAGAGGGTTTTCATTTCATGTTGGTGTAGAATAACTATGCCTACTTATTCCAGCTGTCTTTCATCCCTGTCTATAGAATACAATGCACTGCTACTTCTGTGTTTGCCAAGATGACTATGTAAGCTTGTAAACTATGCAAGCTTTGTAAGTTTTTTTTTAAAAAAAAAGATGTACAAAATTTCTTAAAAACAGATGAGAATGACCTCATTATACCTATTCCAATGAATAAATTCTGCTGATTCTTCTTTTGCTCACTTTAGACTAGAATGGTTTTTCTTACCCTTATCCTGAGTCATCAAAGTTAACAAATTCTCTTAATTTGTTAAAATTGTTGGCTGCTTTCCAGGAATTGAAATTGGTGTATGTAGAACAGAGGTGGTATTCAGCAGGTTCTGACCAGTTCTGGAGAACCGGTAGTGGAAATTTTGAAGAGTTTGGAGAACCAGCATATACCACCCCTGACTGCTCCCACACCCATCTATTCTCTGCCTCCCGAGTCCCAGCTGATCGGCTGGGTCTTCTTTTGTTGCCCTGCACAGGAGAATGGAGCTGGAAAGTAGGTTAGTGGGGGTGGGGAGGGAATGGGATTTTGCAGTAACCTTCCCCTACCATGCCCACCAAGCCATGCCCACAGAACCAGTAGCAAGATTTTTTGAATCCCACCACTAATGTAGACCTCAATCTTCCAATTTCTCCTCACAACAATCCTGTCAATTAAATTTAATCGACAATCCTGTCAATTAAATGAAAGATGGCGATTGACATAAAGTCATTTATGATGAAGTAGCCCTGGTTTCTGCTATGCTGAGCTTTCTTTAAAGAAATCAGTACATCAGCTCTTTAATCTCAGTGATTCAGGAATCCAGTCTGGACTATAAAGCTGATATAATTTTTTAAAATATGCAACTATTTTATCTTTCACAACCTGGCTTACCCCAAACTTTCAACGTGTTTCTAAAGTTTCTGAAACCTCTGAGAAAGCTCTTGTCTTAAGCTGGAATGAAAAAGAGTTGTCAGCTAGGATTCCCTTTTTCTTATATCAGACTAATACCTACAACTGACTGGGAGAATGGAGCCAGAATATATTTATTTAGATTTTACATTATGATTAATTACATTTATTTTACTTAATACATATTGTCCACCACCCCCAAATGACTCTCAGTCGCTTACAATTAAAAACAAACTTAAAATAAAAATGCAACAGACGAGACAAGCACAGTACAAAATTAAAAACAAAACAAAACTAAACTAAAAAGAAAGAACTCTTCCGGTTGCGGTTGGGAGGACAACCACATCTCCAAAAGTTTCCTGAATGGAGGAGCCACACAAATCTCTGCAGGGAGAACATTCCACAGGTCAGGAATGGGAACCAAGTAGATATATTTCTGGGTCCTGCAATGTGAAATTTTTTAGTTTATGGGATCCAGAATATAGCTTCCCAACTGACTGTTGCAAAGGTAACAGGAAAATCTGACAGTGATAACAATGTATAAGATTCAAAAATGGCATAATTTTGAGGAAGGACATTTCCTCTATTTAATTCTTATTTTTGTAACTAAGGAATCACTCATAAAATGTTCAGTCAGCTGTGTACTTTTTTCACCAAAGCCATTTATTAGCATGGTTTCCTTCAAAAATAAAATGCTGCATATCTGGTTTTTATTGCTGAATTATTATGTATGTATGTAGACTGACATTGTTAAAATGATACACTAATATAGAAAAACTATAGAAGCTTGAGGATGTTCTCAAGCTTTATAAATAAAAGAGCATTACAAAATCTCCTGTTTAATTACATCATTCACATCACATACTGTACATTTGACTGAAAAACTATAGAATTAGGATTTCTTTGCTTTAGAAGTATTTATTAGTTAACACACACACACACACACACACACAGCACACAACACAGTACACAACACACACATATATTTTATGAGCGTATACAATAATATATATATATATAATATATTATAGTATATATATAGTAGGAAGTTATAGTAGCGACCTCGAGGGTGACAACGCGCCCACGCGCAGCGTCCTCTCACGTAGGAGGCACTTACTATCAGGCCATATGAAAAGCTCCCCTGACGAGGGCAAGTATCCAGCCACTTCAGTGCGGCCAGGCCTCTCCCGTGTCCACTTGTCATTAGGGCTGTTTGGTGATGGCTCATACATCACGGCGCCGTGTGACGAAGCTCTCCAATGGCAAGTTCTCGTATGCCACGTGATCGTCCAGGAGAAAGTGCCTTGTGCGAAGGGAGGTCTCTGTGTGCCGCCCCGAGGTCAATTGGAACGTTGGCTGATGACTGGGGAACTACGACGGACCTTCTGGAGAGGTTTCCCCATCACCCTGAAAACTAGACCTGGCCTAATGGTGAGGGACATAGGCAGCCACACTCGCCCAAAGTGGTGGGGACTCTGCCTCCTATTGGGGTAGGCTTTCGTTTGGCGCGATAGAAACAGCTCACGGTGTGAGAGGAGTGCACGTGGGCACTTGCCCAATGCCGCCGCTTTATATATGTGTTTGTGTGTGTGGTGAATGGTGTGTGTACTGTGTAACTAATAATACTTCTAAAGCAAGACAATACCTTGGTTACATGGGCTTGCTCTCTCGGTGGGGAGGATTTAAGTCACCCCCGAAAAAGACGCTACCATTTCTTCGAGGGGTCAAAAAAAAATAAGCCCGGCCCCTTATTTTGTGATGGAAACACAGAATTATTACATTTGGAAGGCCTGTAACTCTCAAATAGAAAGATCTCCACACACAAGCAGGCAACACTGACACAAACAGACTCCCTCTGATTGCCTCCAGGTCAAACACACCCCCACTCGAGCACCCACATGAACCTAGCTTTCCTAAAGATCAATAGCCGTCCTTTCTCACGAAAGCCAAGTTTGCACTGTCAAAGCCTCAATAATCAGGAAACAGTTTGCCCAAGCCAATCAAAGCCACAAAACAGACCAGAAGAACCGAGAAACCAAAGTCAGAACAAACTAAAACGCAAGTCATAAACACAGACCAAGACTCCGCAAAACAATCACCTGCCACAATAATAGGCTACCCACAGCTGTATAATGGGCAAAGCAAAACACACTGAAAAAAAAAAACTTTCCTAATTTCACAAGCTGTAATAAGACAATGGGAAATTTGTACATGCAAATTTCTGTTAATGTAGCCTTACAAAGTAGAAATAGAATTAGCTTATTTGGTTATGTTTTCTGTCTGGTCTATCTGACAAAGGTTGACAAAAATTTAATTTAATTGTAGTAGGCAAGATACAGATATTCGATTCCTTCACCATAATGGCTTTTGATATAAAGGTACAGAAGGCTAGTTCTTCATAAGTTGTCACAATCCTCCCACCCTTTTTCAGGGGATCCTCCTGCTCTTCTTAATAGATGATAAAGAAATACAGGACATGTGTTCTTTAAAAATTAAATTTATATTCCCCTGAATTTCACTGGGAATATATTATTGGTCTACACACCAATAAGAATAACATCTTACATTTTTATTTATTTATTGAATTTATATTGCCACCTATTCACCCATGATGATTTAAGGCGACTTACAGAATATAAAACCAATAATACTTGCATGTATATTAAATCAGGACTTCAAACTCACAGCGTGTGGGCCAGTTGTGTCATGTGCTGGCCATACCCATGCCCAATTTAGCAAAGGTAAAAAAACTCACAATATCTCATGTGATGATATGAGTCATCCAACCTAATCACAGAACACTCTTCATAAGAGTTCCATCTCCATCAGCTTATAGAAAACTAGAAAAAGATTATTTAGCTTCAAGTGGACTACTATTCCACAAAAGTGGAAAAACAGCACCAGTAGGCATCAGCCTCCTTTCCTTTATAAAATGGGGACCCCCTGAAGGTTTTCCTGAGATGAATCTACTGATAGGAATATTTCTGATAGGAAAAGACAGTCTTATAGGTACCAAGGTACATAGTTATAAAGGATTTTGTAGATTAAAACCAACACATTGAATTGCAGCTAGAAGTCTACTTGTAAGTTAATGCAGGACCATGACACAGATATAATGTGCTTATGGAAATAAATGTGAAACCTGGGATTCTTCTATATTTGAATAAAGAGCCTATCTCAAGTTGTCCTTAGAGAGCTGATCACTAGAGCATATTGATAGGAACTTTATTAAAAGTGAAAATGTCACATTTTGTGGAATGATAGGGTTGCCCATATAAAGAAAATGGCTTATGCAAAAGAATTTCAATTGATTTCCAAACCAATTAATCTTGATTGAACTGAAGAATCAGAAATTATAAAATTCAGACATAGATGATATGTTTATGAAGAATATATAGTATACAGTATATACTGTGTACTTGCTACATATACATTTACTTTGTATTGTTATTGGCTATCTTGGCATATGTTAATGATTTCAGAGGAAAATCAAGTAAGTCAGGAAGGAAACAACAGTAAATTAGAATTGGCCAGTTTCCTCCTTAGAGTCTAATCTATAGAGTAATATTTACCAGTGGCAGATGGAAGTATATTGAATTCCAACCCACCTCCCAAAAAATACTTATAGAAACCTCAAACTTTTTTGTTTTTATGCATTCCCACTGCAAACTTAATTAGTTACTATTCCAGGCTAAATAGAATAGTATGTATCTGAACAGAAAGACAGAATACAGAGATGTAAATAGGCAATTATCGATCAATGGACACTTTAAAAGTTAAAGGAAAATCAATGTCTCTCAAAGAGAAGTAATGCAAGAGGATAATGTTTAATTATTTATAAACTGTTAGCTATTTGCAGGACTATTATTTCATTCAGTAAGTATAAATCAAATTAATGTGCTTTTCCTTTAATTGTAATCTTCTAGTGTCCAATTTTTAAAATGTATATGATTTTTTAAAAAAACTGTTAAAAACAAAAGTATTTTCCCATGGACAACAAAGGAAAATATGACTTCAAATTTATCCCTTAGTATATTTGTAACTTTCTAAAAAACAAAGTTTTTTCTACCCCTTTGCTATTTATTCTCAATTCTTTCTAAGCTTGTAGCCAACATTTTCTTTTGCTAAGGGTTGAAAGAAACTCTCCCAATGTGTCAAGCTTATTGATCTAAAGCTGTCTAATAGCTGAAAAACAGTTAACAGGCAATTTCTGAAAGATATTATAAAACTAATATTACCAATTATACAATATTTTCTTTTCAGGTCCTCCTGGTAAACGAGGTAAACGAGGAAGAAGAGGAGAAACTGGTAAGTTTTTAAACATAAAGTAATGCATTTTCTTTGGATGATATAAAAATATTACTTCTGTCTATTTTTTAATATATTAAGTTAATGATGTGTATTGGCTGTTTTTGTTAAAACTATACTCAATGAGAGTTGAGAGATTATTAGAGGACACAAAAGGGATAACAACACAGGACCTCCCTGAACAACTTCTGCCCTATAGATAATTGAGGCTGTAGCTTTTCAATCTTTTGCCACTTGCCAAGGTAACTGATTCCTTGAACATGAAATTTCCAAGTGCCTGGAAAGGAATCTGTCAACTTGCCATGGCCAACTTGCCATGAAACAACTTGCTGCAGGACAAGAGTTATACTCATATCAAAAGGAAGGAAGAATGCAAAAGGAGGGATAAAACGAAATGTGAATGACAAAAATTAAAATATTTTTAAAATTATTTTAAATAATTGAATTGTTGAATTGTTCTGTGGCAAGTTGTCCCATGGCCAATTGGCCATGGCAAAATGGCCATGGTGAATAGGCAGCAACAAGTTGATCACTGTGAGTTGGCCACAGCAAATTCCATTTTGTCTGGAAAGCACATATTCCATTTTTTTTAAGAGACAATAAAGAATATTGCCCACATTGGCATACTTTGGTGATTTGGTGAATTGCTGTGTGCATTTATTTATTTATTTGCATCCCACCATTATTATTTTTGTAAATAACTCACAGCATCCCCAAAGGTTACATGTCAAAATTTATGCAATTGGCAATGTATTTGTGATTGCTTCATTTTCTTGGGGTCCTGTAATCACCATTTGCAATCTGGAATTCAACCGGTGTGACAATCAGTTTGGTGCACACCAAATTGTGCTTTACGCACGCATGCAGGGTTTAGACTCCACCCATTTTTGGCTCTAAAAATTATCTTCTGCTGCAGCCCTGGTGAATGAACAGCTGAAAACAGCTGAAACATGGCAATCCACTGTGCCTCATGAATTAGCTGGGCTGCAAAATACAGAAATAAAGGACAAACTAGGACAAGGGCCAACTAATTACCAGAACTAACGGTTTGGTTGAACCAGTCCAAACCAGATGAATCCCACCTCTGTCCAATAGTGGTCATAAGTTGAGGACTCCCTGTATATCAGTGAATGAATTAAAGTCTGTGATTGAATGTTCTGAGAATGGCATTGTCATGCTCCTGAAAAAAAATATTTCAGGAGAAAGGAAAATTCAGCTTATGCTAATTTACTTCTTAGTTTTATTTGCATACAATGTTATGTATGCAAATACATCTTCTAAATATGCAAATACTGTCTACTAAGATGTATGCAAATACTATCTGCTAAGAGGATGAGCTGAGTTTGCTGCATGACACAGGATAACTATGATTCTGTTGGGATTAACCTTATCTTGATGTTTCAATAAATTAACTAGTTAACTTAAAAAAAACTTTCAAATCAACATAAAAGGTATAAAACACAGAAAATTAATTTATTCCTTATTGTTGGACCAAAGGTGAAAAGAACAGGAAAACATCATGCTTGTTGTATCACATATGAATTAAAGTTTTGGGATTTTAATAAGGGATTTCAATAAGCTGTCTTATGTGCTTAATGATATGACATTAATAAAGGGAACCAAATTGTTTTCTCTTAGGAAAAAGATCCTGTTTATTAAATATATCTTTAGATTAAAACAAAATCAAGAAATTACTTTATCTGATTAGCATCACATTATTAGCAAAAGTCTGCTATATTTAAATAATTTTCAATATCAGCTGTTCCAATTACCTTTTTGCAACCTGAAGTAAAGAGAAAAAAGAAAATGAAGTCATTCATCTGATATTACTTTTAATAAAGCTAAAGTAAATATTTGATGTTGTCTGACAGTCTCAAGAAGGGTGTAAAAAATTTGGAAAATGTGGCAATGTTTCTTCACAAAATGTGATATTTTAAGAGGGATCTTGAACAAGAGAAATTAAAAAGGATAGGGCATTTAAGAAGAATTGTTTGGTTCTGTGATTAGTGAACTTCTGCAACTTGGCAAAAGTAGATAGCAAAAATATAGATCCAACCAATTCTATGCTAAAATTAAATGCTATGGTGAGAAATTAATATGAGTTTACTTGGAGATGGATTGTAGGTTAATGTTAACTGAGAAGAATATAAGTATTAAGAGTATGCCACTTCAAAATGGGTTAAAGTGGTTTAGACCTTGCCTGATTTTTTTTTCAGCTCTGAAAGTAGGCTGCAGTTGCTTTAAGAAATTAATTCATTAATATTAATGTATCTGTTAAAGCAGCTATACTGTTTTAATGAATAATGGAAAGGGACTACAGTTATATAAAATCTGAAGCACTATTTTCAATGCGAAACTTATGCTGTAAAATAATTTTAATAAGCAATAGTGATCTTGTTTGACTAAGAATAATACTAATCTTCAAACAATGCTAGTGTTTTAAAAACTCATGTGTCTATATGTATTTCTTCTTTTCTTCTGTTTTCTTTTCACAGGATCTCCTGTAAGTACAACTATTGTACTATTGGATCTTCTGTTTATCAAGATTAGGAAAAAGGTGTTTTCAATAATGGGTAAAAGAAAGCAATATGTTAAAAGTGCCAATTTCTGTTCAAAAAGTCAGTTTTGTTATTAGCAATTTTAAATTTGAATTTTGGGGGCAAGGGGGAAAACAGTATTTTTAAATTTAATTTCAAAACTCCTGTGCATAAATATTTAATATCGTATGTTAGACAGAGCAATCAATATTTTAATTTTATTTTATAACAGCATATTATTATAATGTTTTGCCTCAATTTATTAAAAAAAAATCAGTGGAAATGCCTAGCTGAAGCCTTATCCATCCAAAAGTCTGCATGGTGGTTTAATTTTTCTGACTGAAAGATGTAACTGTATATACTAATCAGAATGTGCTAAGTTTGTATATTAAGTAAAAATGACATATTGATCCTTTAACCTCGAAAAGGAATTGTATTTTAGTATTTAATATTTATTTGATTTGTCAGTCATTTGCAAGATACAGGTATAAGAATAAACATAGTTTTGAATACATGAGACAGATAGTTAGAAGAAAAATAAAAAGAAATAATAGGACAGGGACGGTAGGCATGATTGCGCTTATGCATACTCCCTATAGGCCACTTAGGAAAGGGATAAAGTCAATAGTAGACAGTCCAAGGTTAAAGTTTTTGGGGTTTGGGGAACCACAGAGTCAGGTAGAGTATTCCAAACATTGACCACTCCATTGCTGAAGTCGTATTTTCTGCAGTCAAGTTTGGTGCGGTTAATCTTGAGTTTGTATCTATTGTGTGCTCTTGTATTGTTACAATTGAAGCTGAAGTATTCATTTGCAGGTAGGACATTGCAATGTATGATTTTATATACAGTACTATATTTAGATTGGACTGGAGGCGGCGTAGTTCTAGGTTTACTTGGTCTAAAGTTTCAAGTATGGTGGCATAAGATATTCTGCAGTGAGTAGAGGAATGGAGAACTTTTCTTGTGAAATTTTTCTGGACTTTTTCAATTGTGTTAATATCAGATACATAATGTGGGTTCCAGACTGATGAGCTGTATTCAAGTACAGGTCTAGCAAATGTTTTGTATGCTCTAGTTATTAGTGTGATATTACCAGAGAAGAAGCTATGTAGGATTAGATTAACAACTCTTAATGCTTTTTTGGCTGTGTAGTTACAGTGGGCTCTAGCACTTAGATCATTAGAGATGAGTACTCCAAGCTCCTTGACAGAGTTTGGATCCTCAACAAGGTCGTTTGACTAATTAAGCTGTATTTTATTGTCCCTGATTGTTTTTGCCAATATGTAAGCACAGAGCATTTCATTTGTTGAGATTTAAAAGTTGGGCCATTTGATTGACATTCTCGAAACATAGCCAATGTACTTTTTTTGGAGGGTAGTAAGTGATTGTCTGTAAGGTGTTGAAATAGTTTTAACATCATCAGCGAAGAGAACACAGTTCTCATTAATCTGATCACAGAGGTCATTTATGTAGAGTATGAAGAGAGTTGGTGCTAAGAAACAACTGCCTTGGGGGACACCACTGTTGACAGGTAGCAGAATTTGGAATAGGACGCTCCCAATTTTGACCAATTTGTTGTCCCTGTTTGAACAGGAATGCTTCCATTCCAGTTATGTAGGTGTCCAGAGATCCATAAAGATTTTTAGTTTTAGGTGTAGCTTGTCATGTAACCATCTGAAATCAAGGCCTTTACAATCTATGTAGATTGGCGTTCTATGTTGCTTTTGGCCCTGATCGAGTTGTGTAGTCCATATGTTTTTTGGCAGTGTAACGAGTTGCAGATTACAGGGTAGTTTTTCTGAAAACGCAATGCTTATTGAGAGTAGGTTGTTTGCTTCTAAGTGGATGGATGTTGGATTGGTTAATAATTGAATTCCTATAACTTAAGCAGATGACACAGCATGAGAGATTGGCCTGTAAAGCTTTCAACTAAGCTGGGGTCTTTCCTTTTTTAAAGGTGGGGATGACGCATGGCTTGTGACCATAGTTTTGGCAAGGAGGCTGATCCTGAAAGATTTTTCAAACAGATTATGCTTAGAGAGATCGTTGACTTATAAGACCATGCGTTGTCTTTTTTGCAGTTATAATTGGGGATTTTGTCGTGATGATTTTTTGTGTGGATGTAAATGTTTGAGAGACAAAAGTCAATCATGTTGTGGTTCCAACCCTGTTGGAAAGGGGTTCTTTAATTGTATTCTGTAAATTGAATGTCAAACGAATTGCAGAAGAATGAGAATCGAGGCAGTTGTTAAGCCTAGTATTGTTGGATTACTAGTTGTTCGCCCAGTCCCAGATTGGTTACAGCATTGTAGAAGGTTGCATGTTATGGATTCAGTTGTAGCAATTCCTTTAGGGACCAAGTTAAATATGAGGTCGATTGAAAGTCAACGAAGATAAAAGCATGTGGGCAGGATGCTGCCCATGTTAGTAGTGTATTTAGCTTGTTTACATGTTTGATGTAAAAATCAGGGGCTCTATAACATAATAAGAATTGTTGCAATGGTGCCAGGAATCAACTTCATGATATCTTTCATTACCATGTACTCTTTGTGTTATCGATCTATTTCATTCGTTTTTCAGACTGAATCAGTAGTAAATCTATAAAAAGTAGTTTCTCATCTTCTACAGTTTTAAACTACAATAAAATCTCAATTTAGGTGACCAATTGTGGGATGTCTGCAAATTCTGAATTCATGTTATTTGTACATCATTGACTGTATTTAACAAACAAACCATAGATTTAAAGACCATTAGTCCATTAAGAAGAAATCAAGATTTAAAGATCCATTAAATAGAGATGAAATCCAAAATCCATTTCCTCATTGTTTTACTAACAAGCAGAATTTACATATAACCTACTGCTAAATTTTGGCTGGTATTACCTAAGTAAAATCTTCATCTTTTTAAATTATTTTTTCATTCAGTAAACTTTTTGTTATATTTTGTTATATTTTGCTGAACATTTTTATTTCATTTAGCAGATCTGTACATAGAATCATGCAAGTAAGCCTAATTTCACATAGCAACATATGTCTTGGAAACAAAATAGCCATTGTATGAATTCTGTTTATTGAGCTTAAACATTCTTAAAGACATCATATTTTAAAACTTCACTTAAAGGAAATGAATCTTGTATATCACTTTTCTTTACTCAAACATTAGTTGTTGGGAATGTATATCTGTTATTTCTCCAGCAAGCTTCTATTCTAATAGAGTTAAACTTTACTAGTAATTAACAGGTTTTTTAAAAATAAAGGTTGCTAGAACTGCATTTTCTAAGTAGTACTAGAGGTGAAATTGAATTTGTCTACTGCTGTAAAAACAAGGTTCTTGTAGCACCATCAATTATAATTGATTTATAATTGCATACTTTTGTTGTCTACAATCTACTTCCTCTGTGGTCTACAAAGTTAATGACATTATAATGTGAAGTCTTTTAGGTCCCAGAAGATAGTTGTTAACTTTTAATAATATGCATATAGACTTCCAAAATTTACTTTGGACTCTGTGTAAATATTACTTCTTCATGCTAATTATTTAAATAGCCCTACATTAGTGCATATACCCAAGAAAAGATGGCACTACATTAAGAGTGTCATTAACTGTAAGATTCCTTAACTAAGTGGCATCTTTTTAATCAGGGTTATGTTGAAGCCTGAAAAATGTCAGACTTCAATGTATAGCAAAGAGGGACTTCCATCAATTATGAAATAATGTATTCTGGATAGGATGATTTACTAATCTGAAATTAAAACATTCTTTTGAAATACTATTTCCATTCATATATGAACACATTATACCAGCACATAGCAGAGCATAAATATAAATGGCCATGTTAGTTCAATATTTGACTTCTAATTGTGGTCAATTTTTATACCTTTGGGTACTTATAAGCAGGTGATAGAGTTAGAATTCATTCTTTCTCCTGCAATCTATAGTTATCCATGAATGTTGCCATTCTTTTATCTAGCACATATTTTTTTAAAAAAGAATAATGTCACACCAATCTCTGATTTAACTTTAAAAAATCTATTAAGCCCAGAATATAATATGGAAATACAGATGCTTGGCAGTAGACTCATATTTATGACCTTTGTTGTGTCATGTAATCACCTTGTGTCTTTCTGACAAGCAGAGTCAATGGAAAAACCAGATTCTTTAAACAGTTAGGTTGCTAACCCATCAACTGCATATGATTCACTAAACAACTGTGGCAAGAAAAGTTATAAAAAGTTATAAATCATTTAACAACAAAAATGTTGGACCCAATTGTGATTGTAAGTTGATTGTAAGTAAAAAATCTGTATTCCCTCCATCTGAAATAAAAAAGATAATAAGAGCAATTAAGAATAACAGAAATCACAGAAAATGTGCCTGCCTGTTGCTGTATTGCTTCAAATCAGCAGGTGTATGGTAAAATCAATGAGTAATAACCAGAATGTTTATAGTATATTCACAATCACACACATTTCTTGAACTTTTATTTTCTAATCTCAAAGCTCAATTCAGTTTTAGACTTCCTTGCAATCTCCTATTTAATCTAGCAGTTATTTTCAGGATCATTGTTCCATTCTGCTTTCATAGAGCTAAATTAAAGGCATATCCAGGGGTGGGATTCAATTTTTTTAACAACCGATTCTATGGGCATGGCTTGGGTGATGGGCGTGGTTTGGTGGTCATGGGACTGTGTGAATGTGACTTGGTGGTCATGTTATTGGCTGGGCATGGCCAACTCAATATCACTCACATCGAAGCACGCATCTCCTCGGCTGGCCTCTCATGACTGTGGGGATGCTGCAACAGCCGTAAGCGTGAAAAATGGTCATAAGCCACTGTTTTCAGTGCCATTGTAACTTTGAATGGTCATTCCACACAAGCAAAGTACAAACAAAGGAGGGAAAAAAGAGAAGTTCCTGAGACAGGAAGTCTAGTCCTGCCAAGAATGTAATAAGGGTTAATGGAGAGGCAGTTTCTGTGAGCAACACCANACCAGAATGTTTCCTTCCTGCCTTCCTTACAGGATTAGGCCAGTAATTTCTTCGAACAACCGGTTCTCCAAACTGCTCAGAATGTTAACAACCGGTTCTAGCGAATAGGTGCGAACTGGTAGAAGCCCACCCCTGGGCACATCCCTTGTAATCAAAGATTCTGATACCTTTAAACCAGGGATGTCAAACTGGTGGTTTGCGGGACAGATGTGTCATGTGCAGGCCATGCCCATACCAGCTCTGCAAAGGAAAAAAAGTCACAATATGTCACATGATAGCAATGTGATGCCATGAATTTGACACATGGGCTTAAACAGATCACTGTTTCCTTTCACAAAATCTTCATATGTTTTTTAGAGTATGATTTTCTCTTTTTCCTTATAATGCATTTCAAAGCAGACCTTACATACATTTTGTCTGGATAAAAGGCAATTTTTATCATAAAATTGTTTTTCCCCCATATACATGAATGACTTTTTAAAAAAAATATGAGCTGCCTCTTGAGTCACATCAGTGGTTCATTCTGTTTATTGGCATTTTTGTTGTGCTTGGAATAAATAGAGACTATCCTCTTTTTTGTCCTGAGATACTTGATTTACAGTGAAATAGACCTACAGTATATTATTATAGTAGCTTGCACAGTCAGCCAGATGTTTAAACTGGATTTGGCATTCTTACCCAGCTAACATGTCCTTCCCAACGACCTAGGATGGGCAGATGTTGTTTAATAAGTGTTCCAGTCATTTTGGATTGGCCCCAAGGGCACTTATTATTACTATTGCCTTTGCTTTTTTTCCACAGTTGTTCTATTTCTATTTGTGGGACTTCATGTATTTTGATTTTCTCCAGTTCCTTCTCTTTTCTGCTGCCTCCAAAAACTGCCACATACATTGTCCATACTTTTTGGTCTTTTCATTAACATGTGTTAAGTCTGGGGTGTTATGTGCTAGTTGCTTGTCTGTTTGAATTCTAAACTCTTTAACTTCTTCATTTTCTGTTACTTTGTCTGTTTAGTGATCCCGTCAGTTCTTGCTTACAGCAAATTATACTTCTTGTGGATCTTACGATGCACCATTGTTGCTACTTTGGTCTGTAGTCAATCTGTACAATCTTATTGCAAACTATCTAGGTGGTCCACTGTTTCTTTAGCTTCTTTGCAGAGACGGCATTTGCTCTGTGTGTGGCTGTCTATTTGGCTTTGTGTACATTTGTTCTTAAAGCATTTAATCTTTCTTCAATTTTCCTGTTGTTAAATTTTTTATTTGCCTTGTCTGCTATTTTTTTCAATGTACTGGTCATGTAATATTTTGCTTTGTCATGTATCTCTTCTACTCTTCATTTAGCCTTTATTATAGGCCAGTTTGTGCTCTCCTGAAAATTTTATTATTTACAATATTATATGGTCACTTATCTCATACAATGACTTTAGCTGATTCACAACAATCCATAAAACATGGTTAAAAACATACTTTCCCCCCAAGATGCCAAACCATACATCCTCATAGCTCAACCCCCACATTTTATCCTAATGCTTGGGACAAGAGCAAGATCTTCACAGCCCTCTGGAAAACCAAAAGGGTACTCGTTGGACTGCAAAAATCCATATCATCAATAGATGGCAATTCACCTCAGTTCTTATTCCACTTTGTGTGTGCAATTCTGGATGACCACTAGATGGCAGCAAAGTAATACAGAAATATGCATTCTCATTTAGTGATAATCTGAATTGTGCAACCACAATTGTGCAAAATGACCAAGGTAGGCCTAGTACTCACATTTTGCTAAAGAGTGAAAGGGTTCCGTTTAGAAGTATGTTTTTATTTCAGACAGGTATTCTGACTTCTGATTGGCAGTAGTCTTGATTGTTTGAGTTTTCAGCTTTCACTAAAATTAATATTTAAAAAGACTGGTGTAAAGAAGTGGATTAGAGTAGGCTTCACACAACTGTGTTTATTTATATGTTTAATATACTTCACCAGCATAGCCTCGATTTATATGCCTAATCAGTGCTATAACACAAGACCAACATTTCAAAATAAATTATTTGAAAGATTGGTTTTGAATGAAACTAATTGGCTGTGGTTTCCTCAAATAGTGCAATTCATTAACAAGTCTTCAGTATATCCCTAAGTAGGAAATTACTTAAACATTTCCATTCCCAACTATGTGGATCATTTATCTAGATGTTTCTCCCCCACATTCAGCATGACAGAATATAATCTATTTTGACTTCTTGTCCTTCAAGTGTGCAAAGTGTGATTTAATATTACCACCAAGCATATGCATATCAAGTATTCTTTTCTCTATATGATTAAAAACACCTGTTGCTTTTAATTTCTTCTGTCAATCTAAATAAGTTTAGAATGGAGTCAGTTAGTTGGTAAGTTGCTGATGTTAAGGGTGGATTTGGGATAGGGATTTCCAATAAGCAATATTAAAAAAAAAAAGAATGGGATACACTGAAATGTGTAATTTGTTCTTTTTTAAAAAAAAACTTTATCTGTTATATTTCTATTTACTGTATATAATAATGGTAATAGATTACTTATTGGCTAAATTTCCCCAACATTATGTTATGTATCAATTCTCATTTAAATAAACATTGTTAGCCTTCTTTGGCAAGTAGATATATATAAACCATTTGTTACTGTAAAAAGACTATGCAAAGCAATAACTTTTTTCTGTTATATACAGAATCAGAGTAGTGTAACATAGTAGTGAAGGTGTTGAAATAAAAAGGACCAAATCCAAATCCACTCTAAGCCATAGGAACTCATTGAAGAAAATGTTGGGCTCATTGTTCTTTGTCAGACCAACCAAATGCATGGAGGTGTTCATCTCCAAGAAAATCTGGAAATGGCTAGAGAAAGTGGGATATAAACATATGTCAGTCTTCTGAAGTTGTGCAGACAAGAAACAGATTCCCCAATAGGGTAGAACAAAACTTTATTGGATAAACTATATTAGCACACCTTGCAAATCTGATTATGTTGTCTGATTTCTGGGGTTCAAGTAATGCTTCTGTCCTTTTGTTTTTGGAAGACCTTTTGAATACTACTCTCAAGGCCATCTCTATGACAATCTATAATCTATCAAATTATCATCTGGAGGTTATGTTGAACTATCTTGAGCTTTAGATACTGTATTCAACCATTTTCTTTGACTAGTAAGTAGATCTAGAAGTTTTTCAGTTATAGAGCTGTGCAAATTTTACTTTAGTCACAGTTGCACGAGTTGTGTATTAAATAATGAATTTAATAATTTACATTCAATCAATGTTTGATGTTCAGTTTGGGTGGCTCTTGAAAACATCTATTCAGTGGCTAAGATAAGACTTTGGGAGCTGCCATGCAAAGTTTAAGCTAGCCTTCTAACTTTGCATTGTCAATTTGCTTATATGATTGATTTGCCTTCTTACTGTACTGTGTTATTTGAAAATAATACTTTATCAGAGTTCTGCTTTTAATATTCTTTTCTGAGACTTAAATAACTTTAAATTATAAGTTATATTGATTATATTGTTCCCAGCTGGCTATTTTTAATAGAAAGGCATGGAAAAATTGTTTATGTAACAAATGAATAAAATATGAATTTTAACAATTATGGGTCTCAAGTGCTATTTCATGATAGCTCAGAGAATCTAGCTATATAAGGAAAGATATTCACTACAGTTAACAATGAGATTTCAGAACTAGAAAACAGGCAACCAAAATCAAACAGCTTCCCTATAAGGACAGAGTATATAGCATTATTGTGAGGAAAGAAAGAAAGGCAGATTAGAACAGATATAATAATCCTATGTAATATATAGTTTGTAAAATGTTGTTATAGAAATGTTTCTACCTCATCAATGTTTTCTCAAAATCAGGGAAATCCAAGACTGAGTAGGGAAGTTCAATTTACACTAAATATCAATAAATTATGGAATTTGTTGCCATCAAATATATCGATGATCAGTCATTTAAATAGTTTGAAATGAATCCACCTGGTTTCCATAACTGTTGAAATTTGTTTCCTGTGTGGGATATACAAGATCAATATCTCAAGCTTCCTTTAATCCATATGGCAGATTTCCTATTTCTAACTGGAGTAACCTATAATTTTTTAAAAAATTGTTCCTTTTGGTTTTTCTAAATAATGAAGTATTGAAGTATTGAAATTAGTGTTAGGCCATATTACTGAAGCAATATTTCTATTGCCCAGAACAGATTTAAATTGCAACTAAAAAACCCCTTCTACCTTATCGCCCATTTGTTGCTCTACCTCTTCATTGAGAGGTTCACTTTTGAGATGAAAGTCTTTTAGCTATGAAGATTATATGTTTTCAAATGCTGTATTTTAGTCAAACCATAACAATTATTCCAATCAAAATATGTTATCAAAGGAATTAAAGGAGAAATGTCCTTTATCAAAGCTATGTATTTATTATTCCAAATTTGAAGCATTGGTTTAGTAAAATATTTTCCATCTGTTTTATTTTAGAAACATGTTTTGGATAAAAAAAAACACTGATTTATAAACTTATTTGGCTCTGACATAGTTTTAGTTTGAATCCATTGTTTAGAAGAGTCTTCCATAGTAAATGGAATCATATGCCCTAGCTATGCTGCTTGATAATATATTGACAAATTGGATGTGTCCCAGCCTCTCTGTTTCTGAGGTCTATATATAATTATATTCTTTACTCTCCATTTTTTTTGCTTGAAAACAGATGCTTTCTATTTATTCTTTTATAGTTGCCACTATTATTTAAAGTCTGTTCTGTAATTGCCACTGTGAGACATTGAAGTAAAAATTTACCATATTAATTTTACTAAGTTGTATAATATTTAATGATTTCCTGATAGGAAAATGATTTGTAATCAAGCCAAATTGATCCATATGATTAATTTTACCAATAATCACTTTCAGTCAACTAGCTTATAGTTTAATATAAAGTTTATAGTCTGTGTTAAGAAGTTAAATGGCCCTATAAGATGGCAGATTCTGAGAATCTTTCCCAATTTAAGAATCAAATTATCTTAAGGCTCGGTCACACTGGCCGACGGATGCAAAATCTATGCAAAAAGAACACAGCGGAGAGCAAATTTTCCATCCGTTGTTATCCGCTCTCAAAAGTGCCCCAAATTTGCATAAACAGAGCGGACAACAGCGGAAATGACCGGACATGGGGAAGGATTAGCGGGGATGAAATGGAGTTCGTAGGAAGCCAAGCGGTATGGAAGCGGATGGATAAGCGGATGACATCTATCCGGAGGGCTTTTCCGGGGGAGACATCAGCGAAGGCACGCATAGCAGAAGGAGTGCATGCTAGCAATGGCGTAGCGGATAAGCGACGCATCACAGACTGCATATAGGATGCTAGCAGATGCAAAGCGTTCACCTGCCGGCTGCGGGGAGGAATGAATTTCGTAAAGCTTCCACAGATATAAAAGGAGAGCAGCTTCTCAAGCCTCAAGCAATTCAGAGGAACAGACCTGTCTGCCAGAGACCTCTTGAGGAGAACACCATGGGGGAAGAAAGAGAAAGCCTGTGCCTACTCCTGCGCAGCCCTGGCAAGAAGGACAGAACGCAGCCACCCCACCCTGGCGCGACTCTGAACTGCTGGTTGCTGCTGGTGCTCCTGGTGCTCCTGGTGTTGCTGGTGCTTCTCCTTGTCCTGGTAAGCTGACTGGTGTTCTCCTGTGGTGCTGCTGCTGCAGTGTGCTTCTCTTGCTGGTCTGTTCTGGTGCTGCTAGGGTGCTTCTCCCTGCTGGTGCTTCTCTGCTCGAGTGCTGCTAGGTGCGACTGGTCTTCTCGCTTGCTCGCTGTTGTGCTTTTTTCTGTTGCTGTGTGGTGTCGACTCAAGGCCTCAAAGCCCTGCTGCTGAAGGCCCTGAAGCCGCCCTCTGAGGGGAAGAAGGCAAGGCAAGCGAGAGGGGGAAAGAGAAACCAGTGCGACCATGAGGAGGAGGTTGGAAATGGCCTATGAAAGTGAGAACGAGTACCCTGTGGAAGGAAGGGCCACAGACTCTTACCGATCACACATTGAAGGAACGCAAAGACAGCGTGGAAATGAGAGGCGCGGAGAGCCTGAGGGCCTACCACTTCAGATGTACTCCTTGGGGGTGGAAGCACATGCACACCATGGTATAGGCAAGCTGCACCTGAAGAAATCGCAGGCCTGCTGTCAAGCCACTGACCGGAGACCTATGTCATGGCCAGGTGCAGCTTCCTGGAGGGTGAAGATCACTCACCGAGAGCAGCCCCGTCTGTCAACCCTCACTCTCCACAGCAGCCACAGAAGAGCCACTTCTCTTCCAGCCAGGAGACAGCTACCGTGTCCAGGCAGGTGTCTTTGGAGGGCCTCCCACAGCTGCAACTCTCCCGTGCTGGGGACGTGGAGGATCCCCTGTCTTTATGATGGAGTCAAGAGAAGCAGCCACAAGACCTCAACACCCACCCCCACCCCAGCTCCAAGAAAGCAGGCAGAGAGGCAGACCGGAGGTGACAGAGCTCACACTGCTTCTTGGATGATCAGGGACACACATAATCATAAGCCAGCAACAGATCCCCTCTCTCCTAGCTGGTCCACTTCGACATAACATCCTCTCTAACACGCAGCCCTTCATACGCAGATCTGTGAGCAACCCTCATTGAAAAGAATGGTTGGAACAATGCCCGAGGCCAGTACCAGCGATGGAAGGAGCGAATCACAGCTCTTCGGCACCACCCCAGGCCAGCTGAATCTGTTCTCTACCCATCTCCAGGTCTGTCCTCCTCCACTCCAGGCAATCGTCATATGCTCCTTCCACGAATTTCAAACAGCCCCTTGCTAGCCAAGACTACCACTACAGGACTTTCGCCACAGCAGAGGCAGCCCTTCCCAGTTCCAGACCCAGGTTTCATCGGACGCGAGATGTCCTCACCTGACCCAGCTGCAGACCAGACAGCCCCACTACACCCTCCCTTCCTCCACTACCACAGCCAAGCCCTTCCTCAGAACATCTGTCATCAGTCCTTGGACCTCACATTCCAGTCCTTGAGGAAGGCCTGCTCAACCTCACAGGACTGAGTCAGCTCTCTGAGAGCTTCCTGCACACACCCATCTCCTTGTACTCCGGGTCCAGGCACTCCAAGGCTATATATATGTCTCCAGTCAACAGCCACCTCCACAGTCCCTGGCCCCTTAACATCTTGAGAACCATGGGCAACGCCTCAAGAGGTGCCAGAAACACTTTATCTTTGCTTAAGACACTTTACTTGGGTTTTGCTTTTTAATAACGTCATACAGTTTGTTATTTAATAAAGGTTATCTTTTGCTTCAGAACACTGGTTCATTTTTTTTAACTTCATAAAGAGTTGTTGGGAATAAACTTTGAAAAATAGGTAAGCCTTTCATGGCTTGTTGGGATTGGTAAGGATGCTGTTGGGATGGGTAAGGATAGCTGAGTGGATGGATTAGCTGTGTGGTATGGGTATATGATAGCTGTGGGATTGGTAAAGGTAGCTTGTGGGGGATCTAGGATATGTTGGGGATGGGTATGGAAGTGAGTATATTATACCAGTGCAAGCATAGTGGACTGTATGGTCCACCTCAGCTGCTAACCCACTCCTTCTCCCTGCGTAGAAAGGTGAATACAGTCCTGAAAGGGCTTTGGTTCTGTGTTGATTGATGGTGGCTACCAAAAGGAGTGTGCGATGATCCATGGTGGAGATAATGGATGAATGTGGAAGAGCAAGAGGCAAGCTGTAGGTCTTGCCCCGGGCCTGCTGGACTGAATGTGTGATCAGGTGATTTCTCCTCCCCTTTTTATAGGAATAGTATCGACTTTTCCGCTATGGTGTCGCTTCACATACTCTAGACAACTTCTCCGACACTCTAAATATCTGAGATACGTCCCATATACGAATCGTTTTGTCCTTTAATGCTTTATATCCGAGCTGTAATCCGCTACACTCCTTTTCTATGTCGTGCTAACTTAAACTGTGTGGACGGTTCCGTGTACCTTTTGTTCCTCCCTGTTGTCCGTTTCCCCGCTGCAGTCGGATGTGAGTTGTGTGGATGCCCAGAGGATGCCGAGATTAAGTCAGAACATGTACGGAATGACAATGGAACGTAGAATGTTTTGTTGCGCCGTAATGGTGTCGCGGATGTAGATCGTCATGCGGCAGAAAGTTCATCCGCTAAAAAGTTTTGTGGCACTCAAAACTTTTGAGCGGAGTGAAATAGCAGTAGACAGGATGCTGAGTGGATAGAGCGTTATAAAGACGTACCAGTGAGGTTACTACTACCTACAACGGATGCATCACGTTTTCCAATGGATGGCAAGCTTTTTTGTCCGTTTTACATCCTCTTTGCATCCGTTGGTGTAGTGTGACATGGGCTTTAGATTGTTTCCCAGACTCTGGTAAAGGATCCCATTGAACCCTTATGCAAAGTATTGTATACAAGCAAAAATATAATATTAAAATCTCTTTATATTATTGACAAAAATCTCTGACAATCCATCAGGATCACAAGACTTCATTTTGAATAGTACAGAAAACTTCAGAAATTTCTGAATTGGAAAAATGAAATTCCATTTATTGAACATCTCCTTAAATCAGATCTGGAAATGTTAACCTATTTAAAAATTGGTTAGTTTTTATTGGTGATCAGTTATTTAAAGAATATAATTGTTGAAAAAGAATTTAAATTGTTCACTTATGCCTTTGGTTTTGGTTCAGTTTGACCATTGCCATTTTTAATCGGATTGGAATTGGAAATATACTTGATTCAAAAAATTAAATATTTTTATTATACATCCTGTGTTTATATATTATTATATACAATGTTAAATTCAGCACAGGAAAAGAAAAGAGAAAGGAATCACTAATTTTAATATCACAAAAAGCATTGAGAGGAATGTAATATAAGAGAAATTATAAAATATATTATTGAAGCCAAATATCAACAAACCAGAGATCAGAAGTATTCCATTGTTCAGTTTGCCATTCCTTTAGGCTTGTCTGCAACTGCATATAGAAGTGAACATACCTACTTTGCAAAGAGGTTAATGGGTAAGCATAGGTTACAGATAGTTGCAGACAGAAAAACATGCAACCCCCCCAAATCTTAACTATGTGTTGTGTGGAGATGCACATCCTGCGAGCTGATTGATTGATTTGGCTCCTGTTGTGAGATGGCAGAAGGCAAGACACATTCAAACAACATTAACATTCACAGAAGTATAAACTCAAAAGCTATGCAAACGTCTCTGCACAACAGATGCATACGTTCCCTGATGCGTAGCGACATACGAATCTAACCAAATCTTTAATTTGCACCTTATTATTCAACACAGCTTTTAAAACTTTCAAAATTGGCATTCCACATTGAATGCTTATCTTGTAATTGTTCTCTATTTTCTAAATTGTTCATTAATTCTCCAATTTTAAAGGTGTAGACTTAATTTAAGCTAATTAAAAATATTTAGTTATCACAGCACAATATACAAGACATTGCAAATTGATATAATTTGTTTTGCTACACTCATTAACCATTTACCCGAAAACGAATCTGTTGAATTAGTCAAAAAGAATGAGACAAGTTGTCTTGTTTTCTGGAGAAAAAAAGACTTGTTCAGCATTTGAGCACCAGGAATTATTTTAATGAAATAGTTTAGTGTTGAAGATATTACTACAAGATAAATTTGCATATATATATATATATATATATATATAATATATATATATATACTATATATATATATAACTATATATATATATTATATTATATATATATATATATTATGTTTTTTTTTAAGCTCTCGCGGTACTTACATTTGTGCTGTTTAGCTTCCTTCGGGTATTATCCCACGTCATTGTAGTTCTGTTAAAGTTGTAGCTCATTGTAGTTCTGTTTAAAGTTGTAGCAACGTTTCACAGAATCTCATCTGCCATCATCAGGCTTCTGTATGGAAGTGTGTCTCACAGTTCCTTCTGTTTGAAACAGAGGAACTGTGAGACACCACTTCCATACAGAAGCCTGATGATGGCAGATGAGATTCTGCTGAAACGTTGCCTACAACTTTCACAGAACTACAATGAGCTACAACTTTAACAGAACTACAATGACGTGGGATAATACCCGAAGGAAGCTAAACAGCACATATATATAGTACTAATAATATATATATATATATATTAATAATAGTATTATTTATTAATACGTGTAAGTATATATATAGTGGAGTATGACACGTTCTATATATATATATATATATGCAAATTTAGATAGCATTTTCTGGCTGTCAATGTTTTTATCCATAGTTTAACAGTTCATTATATTCTGTCACAACGATGTTGTGGTAAAAAAAGCTTTTTCTCCAGAACTGCTGTCTTTTTATACTTTTCACTATTTTTATTAGCTTCTAGATTTCCTGCGACTCTGATAATTCAGGGTTCTGGATTTCTATGCATGTTCAGACATATAAGGAATGACTTTAGTGCTGGAGACATTTGTGCTTAATGCAAGAGCAGCTAGTGTCGTTAACTTGATGCAGAGGCAAAAAGATGATTCAAAGTATCTCAATGGATGTGACACATCTGGATAACAAATGCCTGAATGGGTTAAAACTTTGGACCATCCACTTGTTGCCAGATAAATTCTTCATTTCCAGTTGTTAACAACTGGGTATGTCTTGACTGGTGAAAAGAAGGGGGTGACATCACAGCAGTGTTCCAATATTTGAGGGGCAGCTACAAAGATGAGGGGGTCAAACTATTTTCCAGAGCACCTGAAGGCAAGACAGGAAAAATGGATGGAAACTAATCAAGGAGAGAATCAACCTATAACTAAGTAGAAACTGCTTAACAGTGAGAACAATTAACCAGTGGAATAGCTTGACTTCAGAAGCACTGGAGGCTTTCAAGAAGAGACTGGAGAGCCATTTGTCTGAAATGGTATAGGGTCTCCCGCTTGAGCAAGGGTTTGGATCAGATAACCACTAAAAGTCCCTTCCAATTCTATTATTCTATGAGATTATTTCTATGAGACCATTGTCTAGACATACTGTCACCTGTTATCCTGGGATGGAAAGCTTTGATCTTGATGGATATTAGAACTATCAAGGAACTCTCATCTTGAACATCTAATTCTTTCAGGTGGTCTCCCTTTATTAATATAATTTTCTCCCAATCAGCTTTCTAAACTTCATTTTCATTTTCTTTCTGTTCATGATGGCATTGAAGGAATTTCACATTTCAATACATCTTCATTAGTACTGTATATTTGATACTTACTTTAATCCTCTACCACAAAGATCTGCGACGATGCTTGGTTAGTTACTTGATTTTTTTTATGTTATCCTATCTTGACCTCTATTGCTTATTAAAAATAAGGATGTTAACAAATATTATATAAAATATTTAAAAAGGTTGTGAGACTTCTAACAAGGTAAGTGCACAAGATTGTATTGCACCATGCAAAATGTTTGTGTATTAAATTTTCATATAAATATTCCTTCCCCCCCCGCTTTCCAAGAACCCAGAGTGCATCTTCCATTTTTTTCTTCTATGGTTACCCATACCGATAAACAGACTACGTTCAAATAATCTACACAGCCTCGTTTGTTTTCCTTTGAATGCATTTCCTACTAAATAAACTTAAAATCGCAGCCAAGGTTTCATTATTATGTTTGTGTACATGGGCAGATTTTCTGAATTCCCTCTGGCCTGATTTTCAAGTGTTCGACATCCAAATTTAGAGACATGTTTTGAAAGGAGTCTCATCTCAGTTCAAGGTCAGATTTAATAGGAAGGCTTGGAGCACATTTCTTTTGTGTCATCTCTGCCCATGTTGTTAGAAATGCTTTGTGCGTTCTGGAATGCTTTTGAATTCCAGTCCCAGTTGCAGAGGAAAATCTGTGANATAGGAAGGCTTGGAGCACATTTCTTTTGTGTCATCTCTGCCCATGTTGTTAGAAATGCTTTGTGCATTCTGGAATGCTTTTGAATTCCAGTCCCAGTTGCAGAGGAAAATCTGTGAATATAATTATCAGGGCGTGTTAATACTTATATCCACTCCAAAAAGGAGAGAGAGAGAGAGAGAGAATTACGCCATTACACACATATTATGTACATACACATAGTCCCTTAGATATTTTTTGTTAATAAATAGTTTTTAATGAGAAATGCTCTGGATGTTAATGATAACTATTTCAACATTATCTGCCCCTAAAGTTCTTCTCTTTGAGAAATCCCTGGTGCATTAAAATAACTGTGTAGCCCTTTGTGGCAGTGATGATGAAACTATAGAAATATTTTTGTTTATAGAATTAATGAAATGAGAAAAACACTTCCCCCAATTCATCAAACCCCTCATATATAAGAATGCTTCTGAGTAAGACACTCAAAACAAGGGTACGTAGAAACATTTGACGTTAGACAGAGTAAACACTGCAACTAAAAAAATTATTACCACCACAATCACTCTTTCAACTTCGGACAAGAAATGGTACTATGGAAATTCTAGGCCCATCAACACTCCAGTGATTTTGGACATTTTTAATATGCAGGTACTGTTTTTGGAGAAAGTGGGAATATGTCATAGGTGGATGTTTTCATTATGCTTGCATTTGAAGATGGCTGTTTGCTTTCTGCCATGCTTCCATGCTTTGATCTTCTATATTTTACTGCATGGATAGCATTCTTTGTTGATTAATTGTGGGAAAAGAGCTCTTTGTCCATCCCCACTCAATCTTTCCACTAATATTATGTGTCTTGGATTACTCTTGTCTTGAAAAAAAGTCTCTTATCATTATAGCTGCTTATCAAAGTATCTCAGAAGATAAACTATTTGATTTCATCATAATCTTTACAGTCAAGAAATATACCCGCTATTGATGTACCATATTTCTGTAATGCCACCTGACAATGTACATATCCTAATGGTAGGTCTTCACATCATAGTAAATGTTTAAATATCATTTAGCATGCATTTTGAATTGAGATAGAATTTTATATTAATTTTTTATATACAGGGGTTACATTTTCTGGGTGGGATCACTGAAACAGTTTCATAACAGTTTTCACTTCTCAGTAAAATATTTTCTGGAGCTTTAAGTGAATTCTTAAACATTATCATGAAAATCCTATTGTTTTAAGGTCTCAACACTTTTCCAAGGATTTAAAACTTTTCTGTTTCCTCATTGTTAATTGCCTGTGGTAAGAAATCAAGCTTATTTTCTACAAGTAATACTGGGTATTTTCCATTTCCCTTTTAGCTTACACTAACTATATTTTTCCTTTGTGTATTTGTGAGAGATATATTACAGCAGAAGGAATGATAGAGCTCAAAATAATTCTCCTGTCAGAGGTATGAAAACAAACTCTGTCAATGGAAGAATAATGATTATGGCTGTAATCTAATGGAAACAAGCCTTGGTGAACACGTTGCACTATGATTTTTAAAAACTGAAACATATCCCAGGAACCCTTATTTAAAAAACTTTAATAAGAAGCTTTGGGTTGATCAATGTTAAGTGAAATTATGATTACTTAAAAGAAAGTGCTGGCAATTATGCTGGCAAAATTTTAAGGAAATTATGAATAGGAAAATGGATTAATAGATATGGCTGTATGCATTCTTGAGAAATTGTAAGTATCTCTTATCCAGTTTTTATTAAACTATTTATTGTTTGCTCAATGTCTTTGGAGATTCTTAGTCATCTAAGTCATAGTTGTCCTATTTGTTTGGATTATTTATTTGTTCATTTATTTCCTTTAACTACTTCCAAATCATTGAACTATTGGAGATTTACAATCATAACCAAAAATACATCAAAGTTTAAAAGTCATAATACAAGTTCCTAATAAAATATTAATGTACATAATTGTAATAATTTTAATTTTGTACTACTGGGCAATATCAACTCTCTGGAGCTCTTTGGAATAACTTTTATTTTGTCAGCTTTTCAAGGGTAACCAGATTAGATTTAGTCTAGTCTGTCTCCAAAGGGATTATTCTGTAAAATAGTGTCACCTGAAGAAAATATAGTCCTTGTTAACAACCATAACTGGGAATGGGGACTTAATCATTAAGCAAAGCAGTCACTAAATGAAACCATGTGTGGACTTATGGACAGTGAAAATAGTAATTGCAAGGTTTGATTGTAAAGTTACTTTTTTATCACCATAATCGCAAAAGGTCACTTGACAAGACAGTTTCTAAATGAAGTTAACCTCTACCACTTCTAAGCTCCCATATACCTCATTTTTTGTAAATCAGAAACCCTTAACATATTCAATGAAACAAGTAAACTACATGTTATAGCTATTTCTATATCAGGAATCAGTTCTACAAATACCTAGAAACTACCACATAGGGCAGGGGTCTCCAACTTTGGAAATCCAAAACAATTTTGGATGGAGAAAAATATGGATGGAATAGCTATTTAAAAAAACCTAGCAATTTGTTCTGAAGAGTAAAAGCCAATTAATATTCCAATTAATAACCCTACTCCAAAGGCTGGAATTTCCTTGAAGTTTAATTATTGTACTGTATTTGAAGTTTAGGATTTGGTGTGGTTGTTTTTGGTTTTTGGATAAGGTTTATAGAGATTACTTTGAAGCTGGTCTACTGAAACCTGATTACCAAACAATAATGCTACTTTATTAATATGCTTTTATATAGATCATTAGCAACCCAATGCGAAAATAAAATGACCTTGTTCCTCCAAACAGTACATTCCTAACTTGCACCAAAGAAGAAACTTATTTTGTTGGAATAATTTTGTCATTATGGTTGGGATGTTTTATGTTTGACTAAATTTGCAATTGGAATTTCAACCAAAAGTTTTTAGAGTCTCAAAATCGTTGCATTGTCATCTTGTTAGAAAGCTAAAACTCATGCTTTTTTTAAAAATGGGTTTGGTGTTTAAAACTGTTCTTTCTTTTTCTCTCTCTTTTCTATACAGGGTCAACCTGGTCCTCAAGTAAGTATCTTCTTGTGTTATTATTGTTAGTGGAAGAAAGTGGGAAACGAGATAATGCATTGTGGAAAACTCTAGCATTTCAAACTCTTTTTGAAAGATCCCATATCATGATTTTCTTCCCCCAACAGGTACAGTAGTATGTGCATACATTGGATTGCACTGGAATTCCACCTTCCAAAACATTTCCCCTATATTTATAGAATTGTAGGATTACCTACAGTTGCTTTTGTCTTTCTATTGTTTCCCATCATAAAATCCAAGTAGGATAATTATTACAAAACTATGAGCAGACAAAGTAAGGTTATCTTGGTCAACATGGCTACATTTAGATTGCTGTTAACTGACCCAATAATAATATGACACAGTAAGCCATATTTATTTTCCAGGAGGAACAAATGGGCCGCCATATGTTTTGGAATCTATCAGCTGCTTGATGAGATAATACTTTTAAGAATGTATTGCTAAATGACAAATAGCTCTGAACTATGGTCTAAAACAGGGGTGCCAAACTTGGCAACTTTAAGACTTGTGGACTTCAATCCTCAGAATTCTCCACCTAGCGGGCTTAAAGTTGCCAAGTTTGGGGACCTCTGGTCTAAATCAATGTCATCTAACTTTGAACTAAGATAAAGTATCTTATAAATGTATTACTGGAGCTGGTTTTCATTAACTACTTATTAATCACATGGTAATAATGCTGTCATAAACCAGGAAACATTTAGTTATTTAAGATAAAATTGGCCATTTTAATTAATTATTTGAAAGCCTGATTGCAGTCTCTGCTTATTTAAGAATAACACAAGATTAGATCTTAATTAAATAAATGTGATCTCATCTGAAAGGGAACATATTTGAAGACATTCAAGAAAGATGTTGAGAAATAATTATATAGAATTTGCAAAGCTTTTACTAGAAAAAGAGAAGAACAGGGGAAGAAGTTATCAAACCATACTGTTAAAAAATTACTCATATAAGCAGGGGTGGGATTCTATTGGTTTTTCCAGTTCTCTAGAACTGGTTGTTATAATTCTGTGCAGTTCAGAGAACCAGCAAGTCACACGATTGGCTGGACCCACCCCTTTCCCCTTGCCCCTCCCCTCCCCACTCAGTCAGTCCTTGTTGTGCATGTGTGGCATTGCCTGCAGCCTGCTTTTGCCCACCCACCAGGCCAGCTATTGCTGCTTGTCTTCCACTGTGGCCCTGCATGATCTCCCTGGGTGAGTGAGGGTCTGCAAGCTCCAGAGCCCAGTTGCCTACTTGCCACTGCCGGTCACCTTCTCCCTCCCTCACTTGCCTTTTGCCGCCACTGCCTGCCGCCCTAACCTGGGCAACCATTTTGCCGCTTGGATGGCCCTTTTGCCTGCCACCCCTTCCGTCTCCCACCCGCAGCCCCTTTGTTGGACCTGGAACAATTGCCCCTGGTTGGCCTTGCCATGCCCACCTGGTTGCACCCGTGTTGGCAACAGGAATGTCCTTTCGAAGTTGAGGGAGAAGTTGGGAAAGGAGCTGGAGGGTCCTGCAGTGGCCAACACAGGACCGCCACTGAGAAGTGGGGAAGTGGCCTAGTGGTCTGACCTGGCATTCAGGCCGATGGGCCACAGGAAGTCAGAGCACTGAGGGAAACGGGAAGAGGTGAACCGCTCTCTCATGTCGAATTGGGACCATTCAGGATAGTCCTAGGAATTGGATGAGCTGAGCCCCAGCTCCTTGCCTTTTTAGTTCAGAGAATGTCCATTTTCTGCAGGAGGAGAACTGCGGAGTGGGAAGGTCTACCTGAATGACTCCTCCAGTGTCTTCACCAGATTATTTGGACACTTACAAGCGAGCGTAGCTAAAGGCACTGCTGTCATACGTCAGCCCAGGCCTCACCCTGCGACTCTGTAAAGCCAACATCAAAGAAGTGGGTGTTCAAGTGAACCCACAGGTGGATGCCATGGTGCAATGCTCGCTTGGATCTTGGCCAGGCTTCTACTTGCCTGTGTTTGGTCATCACCTCTTCACCTTGCCTGAAGTGGCTGGTCCTGCCCCTCATTCTCCCCTCCCTTGCCTGGCCTGAGAAGATAAGGGTGACAGCAAGGGATAGCAAAGCGGATGGGTACCTATCTTTCCCTCTCTTCCCCCTCTCTCTGTGTCTGTCTGTCTGCATCTCTCTCTCTCTCTCTCTTTCAAACCATGGCTGGGCCAAACCAGCAAGCTCTCCTTAGTGTTCTTCGCTGCTTCTTTCATTTCTTCTTTTTGGAATCCAGACTGGCTGAACAACGATCGCCAGCCATGGTGGAAGCATCCCTTCAGGTGACCCTCCTCCTCCTCCCTCCTCCTCTTCTTGTGACTGGCAACTGTGGTTGGGCTGGGAGGGTGCAATGCATGGAGAGATGTGCCTCAAGCAAGTGCCAAAGCACAGCAAAAACGGGCACAGGGCGGGTAGCTGCTCACTTGAGGAGGGTCTCCCCATGCATGTGTACCCTCCAGGCCCCACCACAGCCGCCGGTCATGAGAGGAGAAGAAGGATTGCCTAAAGGGATGCTTCCACTGCAGCTGGTGATCATTGTTCAGCCAGTCTGGATTCCAAAAAGAAGAAATGAAAGAAGTAGTGAAGAGTGGCAAGGAGAGCTTCCTAGCTTGGCCCAGTCAGCTTTGAGAGAGAGAGACACACAGAGAGAGGGACAGAGAGAAACAGAGAGACAGAGAGATGGAGAGACAGAGGGAAAGACAGGAAGAGGGGCAGAGAGAGAGAGAGAGAGAAATATAGAGAGGGTGGTGAGAGAGCCATAGGGAGACACGGNNAAGAGAAAGAGAGAGAGAGAGAGAGAAGAAAGAAAAGAAAGAGAAAAGAGAAAGAAAAAAAAAAAAGAAAGAAAGAAAGAAAGAAAGAAAGAAAGAAAGAAAGAAAGAAAGAAAGAAAGAAGCAAAAGGAAGAAAAGGGATAGACAAAGAAAGGAAGAGATGGAAGGAAGGGACAAAGAATGAAAAAGAAAAAAAGAGAGAGAGGGAGGAGAAAGTGAATGAGATATATGAATGGATAGATACATGGAGGGAGGGAGGGAGAGAGAGAAAAAAAAAAGGAGAGGAAGGAAGGCCCCAAACACTGGCATCAGAAGACTCTGAAAGAGCATAGCAATCTAGGGCTGAAAGGGATCTCGGAGGTCATCTTCTAGTCCAACCCCCTACTCCAGCAGGAGATCCTTACAGAATCATAGAATAACAGGGTTAGAAGGGAGTGCGTGTGTGTGTGTGTGTGTGTGTGTGCATGGCTGTCAAAACTCCAAAAACAGGTCAAGTAGCTCTGGGTAGGTCATTTGTAAATTAGAACACTTGCTAAACAACCCGCCATTAAGCAAGGACCACTTGTATTTGAGTTGCCAGTCACATGGCCACATGGCCATGCCCAGCCAGTCATGTGACTACCTGGCCATGCCCACAAATTAGGCCACGCCCACAGAACAGGTTGTTAAGAAATTTGGATCCCACCACTGTATATAAGGAGTAACTTGTGATGATAGCAGTATTCTTGAAACATGGCTACTTCAGCTGGTTCACCAGCTTTGAGAATAAAACCATATTTGAACATTTATTATGATTTGTAAGTTCAGTTGTACTCAGTAACAAAGCTTAGTTGATAACAAAGCAACAAAGAGAAAAAAATTGTGCAGAATCTGTTGCCTATCAAAGAATCCTGAATTCAGTTTTTTTAATGTTTAAGTATCTGACCTTTTCTGATCTTTTTTAGCAATATGTTTTCTGTTAAATACCTTTGTTTAAAATAATTACTTCTTCAGTATATTATTGGGGTAAAGCCATTTCAAATTATTAATACGGAAAAGTTTGTGTTCTCTGGCTTACATTATGAGGTAGCTGAATGGAGAAACTATATAAACAACAATGAAAAGGAACTACAGTATGTTAAATTAGTGCCAGAGCAAGGAATTCTCAATTTTTTTCTTCCAGTTTTCATTTAATTTTATGAAAGATAATTATCTTTTAAAACATTTCCAAAGAATATATTATCTATTTCCAAAGATAATCACTTAAAAGTGGAATGTATTCTTGCACTTAAATAGTTATGAGATGGCAAAGACTGTATATTAATACCTTATTGTTCATCGTGCAATCATCTCTCCAATAGTTGAGATATCAATTGGTCTGTAGCATCCCTGTTTTTCATATTTCCCAGGAGAAACCCTTATGAGAGAACTTTTCTTTTGGACATTTTAGCATTGCTCTTTATACCAGTATGAAAGGATAATTATGCAATTGAGAATTTGCTGGGAGTTTTTCCTTATGCTGAAAACATCCAGGAAATCAACTACCTAATTTCTCTGCCCAAAATATAGAGCAAAATTTTTGAAAGGTATTTTGAATGGCTAAGTCCATTTCAGGCATTTTCTTCTTTTCCTCTCTTTTCCTCTCTTTTCCTCTCTTTTCCTCTCTTTTCCTCTGCAAGAACTCCTTCCCAAAATCTCTGACATAATGAGGCCTTGGTACTGATATCAATCCCTTCCAACCAATCATTTTCTTATTAGAGCTTCCTTATAAGAGTCTAAACTGAACTGTACTCTTAGCTCCTTATCATCAAAGCAAATATTAACTGTTATCTTTGACTGCTTACATAGATAAATGAAGATCTAGCAAGATACTATGGCATATAATTGGCTCATTTTAGAACTAATGCTAAACTATTATTCTAGCACTAAGGAAATTCTTATTTATCAAATCACTTTCTGATTTGTAATCATTTTGCCTTTTATATACATGGTTTGGCTGTTATTCTCAGAACATTCTTTTTGAGATACATTAAGCTGACAACTACTGATTGCTGCAAGATGTTCCAGTAATGGCCATGATTAAAATGGCTGTAAACTTGTCTATCCAATCATATTTTGACACTAATCACAACACTAGATCACTCATTATATGTTGCTCAATATTTATCTGAATAAGTTTGTTTGTGCATTGATACTATGACAATTCTATATTTATTTATATACAAAGAAGGAGTTAATAGAATTAGATTACATTAGAATTATAATAAATTAAAATTATTATTAATATAATCTAACAATTCAAAATTATAATGAAGGTTGGGTTCTGTAAGGAAACCCTTTTAGAGCAATGTAATTGTTAAACTCTACATTTACATCATAAAGCAACTATAGCTGCTAAAATCTAGTGTAGTCGTTCCAGATCTTTTGGATTTCTGTATTTTGGTATTTTTATGAACACTTGGCCTTGGAAATCACTTCTGTCTAAAACTGGAGAACTTCTTGTGGGCATTGTAACTAATCTAGCAATAACCTTGCTTGGAATAAGAACATTTCATAAGATGTGATACTTTCTGAAAGTACTGATTCATGTTGCAAAAATACTACATTGAAAGTTGGATGGGCAAAGTCTTCTGTTAATGGCAGAAGCTTTTCTTCTAATCTGGTTTCTTTTTTTAATGAAGCTATCACATATCAATCAATTAATTAAAATACAAGAAAGAAATAAAACAAAGAAAAACAAAATTTGGGAAAACTAGGGCATGGATATGTATAAATTTTTAAAGAGAAATACATCAAGATATCTAAACATCAATATTCAGTATTTTCAGTCCCAAATCTCTCCTTATAAACTAAGATGGAAAACATTTATGAAATATTTGAGACCAAGTCTGAATAAAACAATCCTTAATTTAAATGTTTTAAATTCTCTTTTTTGGACACATTAATTTTTCAATCATACTTCTAAATAATTTTGAGCCAAAGACAAATATAGACAAGCTTTAACAGTATTTTGCTATTGTAAATCAACATAATCCATATTGAAATTTTAACCAGTTCTCATGCAAAGTATATTGAGCTAGATTTATTTCAATGATATAATCTCTGATCCTAAAAAGCCTTCCATCTTCCCAGTCCTAGTCCCTCCCTAGTCCCGTTATTAGTTGTCTTTATTTGCATCTTCAAGTAATTTGGATCAAAAATTGTTTCTTCTTTTTCCAAATATTTCAATGTAATTTTAATTATGATATTATAATAGTAGATATTGATTGATTATCAAAATTGATTTAATTTTTTCTGTTGCAATTGTGGATAAGACTTGGAAAATATACCTATATAAATTAGGATTTATTCTAAGAAGTATTCCTTGAACAATTTTCCAGAAACTATTTGATCAAATTGAACAGCTAGCAGTCATTGCTCGTGACAATGACATACTGATGACAACAATCTTATCTGCAGCTCTGAGAAATCTTGGTGATCATGATTCAAGTTCCAACCAGACATTATCATTGTAGCATTCTGGGATTAGTTTAGGTAAACTAGGATTTACAGATGGTAATTTAATTTACCATCTCTAAAAGTATCTGCTCCTAAAAAGTTTTCTCTTTTCTCATTATTGGCTACATTTAACTATATATTCAAGAAATGTGAGAAAAAGGCAGGAATTTGGACCTTTCCAAATACTGTAGTTTAATGTAATCTGTAGTTATGAAATTATAATGGACATTTATCTATTTATTTATTAATTTATTTATTAGGACTAAATAGTATTCCCCTACCTTATGAAGGTTAAGATTTACAGTTTTGTGTCATCCTCTAACATGGTTTTGCTTATATTGTATCATTTGTTTAGGGCTAGGTTTTATTGTTTCTGTGTAAATGAAGAGAGAATTCTATGCTATGTGAGAATTAAGTAGTAACAACAGGATTCAAAATGTTTTCAATGGAGGTACAATTTAAGAAAGAATATTTTTTTCCAAAGCAGCTATTCTATCAAAGAGCAACAGAAGATATTGCATTGCTCATAAATGTTTCATTGTGCACAAGTGAGGCTGTATTTTCTGTATATTCTGATACATTATAAAAGTACTGAAAATAAATAATGAACTATGACTTCAATGTGATTCTTTTTATTATACAGATTTTCTTATAAGTGGCTTTAAAGAAAACCAATATTGACGATAAAGTGAATACATAGATTATTCTAGACTTTCTGGGTTTTTTTAAAAAATGACTTTTGTTTTTCAAACTATAATCTTTTCAATAATCCAATTAAATTGCTGGAATTGTGAAGCAGAACACTATAGAAATTCTGCTAAAGTGTTCAAATAATGTAATACATTATTGTATGCTATGTCAGTAATAAAGATTGAGTTTTATTTGTCATTTGGAAAGAATTTATTTTTGGTTCTTTGGGAATGTTTTATAAATGTAAAGATTTTCTCTGCTGATAAGAAGCTAAGAAAAAATATTCTGTATAGCATATGAGATCACAAAATGCATGTCAAAATAATTCTGATTCTAATTCAAACTATTTTATACTGCATACATATATCCATTCTAAATATTGCTTGTGCTAAGTAATTGGAAAATACAATTGAATAGCACAAAATAATTAAAAATATGCATATGCATTGTTTTTAAAAAATATGCATTGTTTTTAAAAAATTCAGATTAACACTAGATTGCAGCAGTAAAATAAAAAAGAAACAAGAAATCAGTATCATCTAACAAAGAAATGAAATGATTTCTTAAATTTAAAGTACATATGCAGAATTTCCTTCAAATGATGGTCTCATTGATCTTTGCATGGCAAATTAATATTCGAAAAGAGTGAGAATAGAATGCATTTTTATATGCTTATTTGCAGTTTTTTGTTTCTTGTTCACTATTTGGCATTGTATTCAAACTGTGGTAACTAATAACTAACCTATTATTAATTTAGCACGTATCTTCTGTATGGGACAGGATAGCCCTTAAACCTCAAGAAAACCCAGTGTTTTGTTGGTTTTTTTAAAATTGCCGATGGAAATTAGAATTTCAACCAATGTAAAAACCAGTTTGAGAACCTTTCAGATGTGTTCATATTAAGTTGTACATGATAATACAATAATCTGCATTATACTCAATAGTTAGAACATAAAAATGTGGATGCTCTTATGGCTTGTACAAACAAAAATAACCAGCCAGTCATCAGGAGGGGGGAAAAAATAACAACAGCTTTTTCTAATCTCATTTGGGCAGAAACCTTGTTGTTAATTATACAAAGGTTCATTTCAGTAAAAAGGCTATAAGGATAAAACTCTGCCTATAGGCTGACAAGACATAATTAATAGGCAGAGAGATTCTTGTTTCAGTATATGAAATTTCTCTTTTTCGAACACTCCATAACTCAAAGACAAAGGATAAGTATTGGATACTTATAAATGTGCTGCCTCCAGATCACTACCATTGGCACTTTTACAATTAAAGGGTCAATGTATACTAATTAAAAGGCCTTCCCTTACAAAATAAGTCAACCTATGTCTCCATGCACAATGTAGTTTGCAGAAAGGCACCCTATGCTAATGGAAGTTAATGGATAGCAAAAGAATTGCTCTCCTTTCTCCCTGTTGCTATTGCTATCACTCATGTTTCTTTCTTCTTGCGGAGAAGAAGTAGGTCACATGATAAAAGCAACAGGATCTGAAGATAGATTTCTACAGCAATACCTTTTGCTGTACATGTACGCACAGACTGTCATACAGTATTATTTCTCTGCAAAGTAAATGCTCCTATGGGGGACTGTCAATTTGAGATGGAAAATTATCCTGAACATGCAGAATGGAAGAAAAGCGAAACCAACCCTTTCCAATTGTTTGGTATCACAGATCCAATTTAGGACCACTTATATGCTAATCTTTGGCAATGACCACAGCTTCATGTGATTTTAAGTGAGTAGACTTAACATTTTGGAGCAGAGTCTATGTGGAGAATTTGAAAACTTGATGTGGAATTTCATTGTTATGAAATTCTCTTATGCTTTTAACTGGCAGACAGTAAAAGGGAAAGGGAGTCAATAACAGCCGGAAAAGCAGAAAAGTGAAGGGCTTCTCAGATAGGGAAGAAAACTTTTTAAAAGAAACGGTAATGGTATTATTGGCTTTGGGGTTCTTATTCTGCAGAAATGTCTCATACTTGCATCAGTCTATATAAGAATTTTTATTGGAATAAAACTGCTATTTGGAGTTGGTTGCCCTGTGTCAATAAAGACTTATGTTTATTTTTCCTACTTTCCCCCCTGGCTTAACACAATTTTAACCAATGGAAGAGAATATTTGTAGCTCAAGTCTTTGCTGGTCTGAGTTTGGTTAACTGTCAATGGAGATTCTCAATCTTTCAGGTCATGGCTGTCCCAACCAAATTTGTTCCATTTGGTTGTTTTCTTACAAATGTTTCATTACCAAGCATTATCAGTGCTAGGGTTTAAAATTTTTAACTTTGAGCATTTTTTGCCATGAATTATTCGTTGTTAACACACCTGCTGACCTGCTATGAGAAACTTTGGCTCTCAATACAACTCTTATCGTGGACCTCTTTGGGAGAATTGTTCATTGAGAGCCTGACAACTTCTATTATGATATCATATAATTAGGTGTTAAAGACTCCTTGGCTGGAGAAGGAAAAGAAGAACCCAATGGACTGGTAATATTTAACTGGGTAAGCATGAAGCAGTCAGCCATTTAAAGCAGTTCCTGTATTATATACGTTTGACTTGGCACAGGTGGCTATTGACTTTGATACTGGACAGATGGAGCCCAGCCTTTCCTATGCATAACCCTAAAGCAGTGGTGGGATTCAAATTTTTTTACTACTGGTTCTGTGAGCATGGCTTAGTGGGTGTGGCAGGGGAAGGATACTGTAAAATCTCCAGGCAGAAGTGGTATTTGCTGGTTCTCTGAACTACTCAAAATTTTTGATACCGGTTCTCTAGAACTGGTCAGAGCCTGCTGATTGCCACCTCTGCCCTAAAGCACATATCAGTTAAAAACAGCAGACAATTGTATAATTCTTGTAGAAGAAAAGGTTCATCTCCATTAATTAATCAAATCTGAAGGCTCTTGGTATAAAAAGAGATTATCTTTGTTGAGATGGTTTCTTGTCTTGCATTTATACCAAACTTCCTCTGGTTTTCTATTCTGTAAACTATTGGACTGGTTCCTACAAATAGCCTTGGTGGCGCAAGGGTTAAAGTGCAGTACTGCAGGCTGTATTGCTGCAGCCAGCTGCCTGCAATTTGGCAGATCGAAATCTCACCAGGCTCAAGGTTGACTCAGCCTTCTATCCTTCCAAGGTGAGTAAAATGAGGATGCAAATTGTTGGGGGCAATATACTCTGTAAACCGCTTAGGGGGGGCTGTAAAGCACTATCAAGTGTTTTTTTATATAAATCTAAGTGCTAGTGCCAGTGCTAATTCCACTACTTGGATTTTTCCCCCCAAAATTCATGATACAGGTCTTTTTTTCATAAACCATCTTGCTGAGATTCCCATTCAAAGCTTTCAGAAACATCAGGAGCCATCTTCTGAGACTTTCAATTGTTTACATATTACAGCAATATTTCATTTACAATCTACAGTGTGAGTGTTATCTCTGTGGTGCTGTGTTATACTGATTTATAGATAAGACAATAACATCTCAGACTTCCAGTTACTGTTTAACTTCACCTGCTCTCATTTGTACCTAGAAACATTGGACCAAGGGTCTTCAAACTTAACAGCTTTAAGACTTGTGGACTTCTAGTCTTAGAATTCTTCCTCTGGTCATGTTGGCTCAGGAATGCTGGGAGTTGAAGTCCACAAGTCTTAAACTTGCCAAGTTTGAAGATCTTTGCACTACTAGACCATTCTGATTCTATCTGGCAATAAACCCTAATAAATCCCCTTATAAAAGGGCAGACTGGTAGTGTATTGGAAAGGGATCTCCTCATCAGCAGAACATAAGAATATCAAGGAAGTCAAAATCTAAATTGCTTTATTGAAAATTTTAAAAGTCATCCTCTTTCTAGCTTTTACTCTACGTACTGTAACATCATACAATTCAAGTTAAATATTTTTCAGTATCTTCAGTCTCAAGGGGGTATATGTAAGCACATGCTTATCTGTCTAGTTGAAATTAACAGGATTTCATTGTGTTTAACTTGGTTGAATTGAATTGTAGCCAGCATTTGTAAATGATTTGTAATTCATTTATATTGTATTTGAGACCTCAACCCAAGAAAGTGATGATAATCTTACAGCTTGCAAATTTGCAAGATGAGAAAGAATATTGGATCCTCAGGGATAATTTAAAAACATATCACATTGCCTTACAGACTCCTAAATTTTGCATCTTTCCCCCTTCAAAATTATGTGGGTGATATTTTATCAACTAGAGTCCTTTATTAAATGTTTCCAAGGAAAACAAAACACAACCTAGATTTTGGAGAGAGAGCTTGGTTATGTTTTATCTCAGCACCTCAGTAATAATTGTGCCTTTGGGGGAATACTTTACAACTATACCTTTCTATCAATAGTTTACTACTTTTGCCTTGCAGATTATTTATGACCTTATAGAAACAATTTATCATGTCCTTTACAATCCGATTTTATAATGGCATTTCTAGATACAGAAAGGGCAAACATAATTTTTTAAAAAAGGTTTATAACATATAGCGGAGTAATAAAAAATAAAAATTGAAAAGATCTGCTCTGATGTTGGAAATTGCACATAGGAAAATTATCCTGTTTAGTGTACATGAGAAATGCTTTCAATTTTAATATTGAAATAGCAAACCACAATGTTAAAATTCATATCAAGTAATTAAAAATCTCTGGCGTATTAGGATAAACCAGGAAGGAAAAAAAGTGTGGGGGAGAAGGATGACTCACTTGTGCTGTTGCAAAAATAAAACAAGACGAAAACCCAATCCTTTTCGATTATTAAACATAAAGCTTGAAATGCAGGAGCCTTTTTTTAATACAAAACAAATAACAATATTTTATTTTGCATGCTCCAGTATTCAAAATACTTTCACACAGTTGATGGAATCCAGTGTTGTGTGAATAGTTTTTCTCATACTTTCCTCTTTTACCAACATAGTGACAACATTTTCCTTGGCAGCGTGAATAAAACAACTCAATTCTGTATAATTCATTTCCTGTGTCATTTCTCCTTTTATTTATATATGAATTAGAAGCTAAGCCTGAAAAAGAATGGCTTGAATCAGTGGGATATAGTAGCTACCTTGTTAAAACAGAATTGAGGGGAACCAGATTCAAATCCAATTTAGACATAGAAATGTATTGAATGTTAAGATTTTTTGGGCCAAGATTTCATAGGTTTTGTAAGCATAATAGAAACGTAATACCTATATGGTGAATTCATATATAAGTCAATTAGACACGAACTGTGAACAGTTTGGGCATACATGGCAGCACTAGTTAGATGGTTGTGCAAATCCAACATAGATGGTCAGTAGAAAAGGCTGGAATGTGACTGTTTCCTGGAAATCTTCACCTTTGGCTACTTTGAGTAACGTGTGTTGATAATATTGCTGTAAATACATGCAGAACGAGCAGTATATGAAAATTTAGACCTTTGCTCTTTTGGAGTATATTTGACCCAGACTGTTTGTTTCATGGAACCTTGATCTAAAGCCCAAACTCTTTCTTGAGTGCCAGGAGTTCCATGCAAACCTTAGCAGAAACTTTTCTGAGCGTGGATGAAAAATCTGGGATTTATTATCTTGGCTTCAGTCCAACTGAGAAGAGATTAGCATATACAGAGGCCGGGGGCGGGGGAATTCAAATGTTGTTTTGCTATACTTGGAAAGTAAGACTTTGAAATACTTCTGCCATTTTGCAATGTGTCCTGATTGATAACTGGTCTTCTTTAGTTAAGGTTAAATAAGTGTTAAAGTCATGTCTGTTTCCCTCTTTTCTTTTTTTCACTTTTATCAGTTTTTTTAAATTTTTTAAAATAGTATTTGAAATTAACTTTATCTATTATACAGATAGTCCTTGACTTACGACCACACTTGAGCCCAAAAGTTCTGTTGTTAAGTGAGATATTTGTTAAGAGACTTTCCCCCTATTTTATAACATTTCTTGCCACAGTTGTTAAGTGAGTCACTCCCAACTGATAAGTTGATAACAATTAACAGTTGTTAAGTGAATCTGGCTTCCCCATTGACTTCGCTTGTCAGAAGATTGCAAAAGGTGATCACATGACCTGGGACTCTGCAACCATAATAAGTGCAAACCAGCTGGCAAGTATCTGAATTCTGATCACATCATCATGGCGATGCTGCAAAGTTTGTAACTGTGAATAATGGTCATAAGTCACTTGTTTCAATGCCATTGGTACTTTGAACAGTCACTAAATGAATTGTTATAAGTTGAGGACTATCTGTACTGTTAACAGTACTTGGCATAGTGATTAAAGTACCAGGCTAGAAACCAGGAGATTCTGAGTTCTAGTCCTGCCTTAGACACAAAACAAGCTGTCTAGCTTTTCTAGTCATTTTTTCTCAGACTTGAGAACAAGACAGTAGCAAGCAACTTCTGAAAACCTTCCCAAGGAAAATGAGTCAGGATGGACTTGAAAGCATAAATATGCATCAAAAAATATCCAATGTGCTTTTATGGTACACTTTACTTGATTTTCCCTTTGTTGAGTCTTATAAGAAGGCATTAATATTGAGTTAGATTCTGGATACAATTAAAAATAGGTTTGGCATTCCTTATCCTATTGATAGGATATGAAGGGGGACTGGAACATACCTGATGGAAAAGCCTTTATTTTATGTTTTAAATATCTGAATCATCTCATAGTTGTTTAAACCGATAATATGTTTTTGCTGTTTGATCTTCACCCTGCAGCACAAAAACCTTTGACCCTGCTTGGCCATCAGCAGTTATACATTCCTGCTCTTTAGACGTTAAGAGCCATTCTTTGTTAGCTCATTAACACCATTAAAAACTTAGGACAAAATTAAAAAAAACTTTGTGATGCCTCTCAGATGAAGCTATGAGGCAACCAGGAAAACAGATACACAAAAGGATATAATTAACACGTGGTTGCAAAGGCTAGGTCACACTGGCCGACGGATGCAAAACGTATGCAAAAAGGACACAGCGGATGAGCAAATTTTGGGGGGTGGCTCCATCCGTTGTCATCCGCTCCAAAAAGTGGTGAAAATTTGCATAAACAGAACGGAAAAGAAAGGAAAAGAACAGACGTGGGTAGTATGTAGCAGGGATGTTAAAGGGATGTTCATAGGAAGCCTAGAGGATGTATATAGGATGCAAACTGTTCACTGCTCATCCTTTCTATTTCCGTGCTACTAACGCTGTGTAGACGTTCCGTGTACCTTTTGTTTCCTCCCTCTTTCCGTTTTCAGCTGCAGCAGATGTGAGTTGAGGGGATGCCCAGAGGATGCAGAGAGGATACAGCGGACGTTTAACGGATGATAAACGGACATAGAACGTTTGTTGCTCATATGTCACAGATTTACATCGTACACAGCGGAAAGTTCATCCGCTCAAAAAGTTTTGTGCAGCTCAAAACTTCTTGAGTGGATGAAATCTCAGTGGACGGATGCTCAAAGGATAGAGCATATGAAACACGTATGCAGTGAGTACACAACGGATGCATAGCGTTTTCCAACGGATGGCAAGCTTTTTTTAACGTTTTACATCCTCTTTTCATCCGTTGGTGCAGTGGAACATGGGCTTTAACTAAAAGTGCCTTTTGTTGGTTTCATTCTTTAGAAGAGGTGGGTGGATACACAATCTTAAGCCAAAATGCTTCAGAGTTGAAGGCAGGTTTAGTGGGACCACCCTCAAATTCCCAGAAGCTGTTTCTTACTTCAGATCTAAAGCATTGGGCAGTCCTATTTTCAAGTATTATATAGGTTTTTTATGTAGATGGTCCTTCTCTGCTTGCTTTATGAGGGAGTCATTGATATATCACAGACTTCACTGAACCTTTTTTAATTTCATGACTGCACAGGTGGAAGGTACAAGAAAAGAAAGTCTTGCTTCATCAGGAAGTGACATAGAGAAGACTTAGTCTTCTAAATATATTAGCCATTCTATACTTTACTGGAACATGCTTGTGAATTTGAATCCAGGAGAAATATTTAACACTGGATATCCCTCTTTAATAGTCAGATGATTGTTATCTTATGTATGATTGCAATGTATTACAGCATCTAAAGAGAAGTCAAGCCAGTCATTAACTCAGAAAATGTTATAATTGGATACAATAGCAGGCATACACATCTTCAGATACAATAGTAAGAAAGTTATTAATCATATCCTTGTGCCATTGAAAATAGATTTGTGATCTTGGGCAAGTGGCCAAGTGATCCTGAGCATCTGTTGACGCAAGAACTGCTTTCCCACTTTAAGCAAAAATGATGAAAATTCCAGTGTGATCTTAAGTCTTATCCAAAGTAATAAATAGAAGCATATGACACTGAACAAAATGGAAATAGCACAGTAAGATCTATAACAGCCTTTTAGAGAATAGGGTTGTTAGTTTGATTGGCATAAGGGACTATTTTGTTATGCTTAACATTCAGCTGCAAAGAATGCCAGTATTTTGGCAATCTTATAATCTGATTGATTTGATTAGCCCTCCGTTTGCACTTCCTCCCCTTCTCCTTCTCTTTTGCTTCAGACTTGGACAACTTTAATTATTTCCACATGGCTCAATCTTGGGATTATCATCAAACTTCCCGTACTCAATAGCCTGCTTTAGCCACATTTGTGCTTATTGAAGAAAGCCCTCAGCAATAAAGATACCATCACAAGGTTTCTTCTAAAAAAGGAGAAAGAAAAGCAAACTTCTCCATGACTCTGACTTGCCTGTGAAAGAAGCTCAGCGGAGAGATTTGGCATTTTTGTGTGTTTTTTTGTCTCCCCCTCCCCCTTCTTCTATTGCTTCATGGTCTCTTTAATCTTCAGTGCAAAATGAAAAGTTTGAAGTTATGAATCAGTTTATAGATGCAACTCACTTCCTAAGCTTAGTAAACTTTGACATTCTCATAAACACTGGTCTCTTGTAGAAATGTGGGACAGAAGAACTGATAATCAACTCTAGGATCAGCTCTAGTTCTGTAATCTAAGGCAGACAGTTCTTTTCTGCCTGCCTGGATATGGAAGGCTCAGCCTCTTCCACATCGTTTCTTACCCTGCAACTTTGAGGCTGGTTGATTTATGATTTTGCTTCCTGAATTTCACTGTAGTCATTCCTAGTGACTGCTATGAATATATATTAACAATAGTGTTGTATCCAAGTCAATTGCACTTCTTCCTGCTAATCATAGTTTCTAATATCTGATAAAGACAAATAAGTGCCATTTTTAGATTAAGTGAGCTAAGAAGGACTAAGTATTAAGTTAGCTTTGAACTAGTTTAAGGTGTAGGTCATGTCATTGGTTTAGAAGCTGGCCTTGCCAAACACTTAGCAAAGTATTATGAAACTCTTGTCCAGAGATTCAGTACTGAGTATTCAGCTACTCTGTTAACATGTTTACATTTACATCCATGGTAATATTTAATAGCAGGACTAAACTGATTTGATGCCTTTCCAGGATTTTTAAAGGTTCATCTTTTTATTTTATTTAAAATATTATATGCAGTTCAATTTCCAGGATCATATTTACTTTCAGTAATGTATCTTGGTTCCATGTTGAACTCAATATAGTTTACTGAATGCGATTCCCTTTTAAAGACTGTAAGTGTAGATACTTGCTGCATTGTGTGTTTCTGATGCTTGGATGTTTTCTCTGGAGTTTTTGAGTAGGATTGATATTTTAATTTCCTTGCTATTATTAAAATGAATAAATATTTTGACCTTGTATTTTTCTAATCAACTTATTGCTTCCTCAGAAACTGGAGCTTTATTTTATGAGGCATATATGTAAATTGATGTTTGGGATTTCAAATCTCTCCTCTGGGTTTAATTATTTATTGATTTTATTAATTATTGATTTCTTTTTTGTAGATCACCCATGAAATATTAGTTCTATACAATTAATTATTGGCCATGTTTTTAAAGTTATGTTATTAATTTTTGGTCATGTTTTTAAAATCAGCTGAAACACAGCAGAAAGGTACTTGAAATATTAAAAACACCAAAGAAAAGTATGTAAATTTTATAGGCATTTCTAAAATAGAAGTTTTTTCCACCTGCTACTAAGTTGCTGTTAAGGATATGACTACTAATTATCTTCAATTGAGTTGCTTTTACAGTCATCAGAAAACCCCTGTCCACAACAAATCCCATGAATAGATTAGCCTGAATGTTATTCATCATTTTCTGGATTTTTTTAAAGAGCATTCTTTCTTTTTTTGCCTATTTTATCATTATTATCTCATATTATGGATTATTAAAAGTAGGTGAAAAACTTTCATGATTAATGTTAAACGGAGGGGTGGGATTCAGTTGTTTAACAACCGGTTCTATGGGTGTGGCTTAGTTGGTGGATGTGGCTTGGTGGTCATGCGACTGGGTGGGCATGGCCAATTTGATATCACTCACATCGAGGGGTGCTTCTCCTCGCCTCTCGTGACTGTGGGGATCTTGCAATGGTCATAAGTGTGAAAAATTGTCATAAGTCACTTTTTTCAATGCCATTGTAACTTTGAATGGTCACTGAATGAACAGTTGTAAGTCAAAGATTACCTGTACAAAAATACAAGAAGCTTCTTTGCTTGCAAAAAGCTTCCCTAAATAGCAATCATTAAATTAAAAATATCTGCTAGCAGGATATGTCAATTTTGGTCTTAAAACAAGCAAAATGTCAGTAAAGGAGGAAAAAAAAAACTCCAGAGAAGCTCTGCAGATAGGAAGTCTAGTCCTGCCAAGAATATAATATGGGTTAACAGAGAGGCAGTTTTTGTAACACCAGAATGTAAGGAGTGCGTTCCTTACAGGATTGGGGCTGTAAAGTGGAAAAAAACAAAAGGAGATTTCTTCTAACAACAGTTCTCCGAAATGCTTAGAAAGTTAACAACCTGTTCTAGTGAATAGTTGCGAACCAGTACAATCCCACTCCTGGTTAAATGTTATTTATTATTTAAAATTACCAAAATAGGCCATTTATTATATGAAGAAAATGGAAAGAAGCTGAGATTTCTCTAAATATACAAAGCTTAAAAATAATAATTGAGCCTCCAGACAATAAATTAAATTGGAAGCCCAGCATTGTTTGTAGTTTGCAAAAGTTTTGGGTGCAACCCTCAGAGTTATTACATTATCTCCTGCTGTAACATTCAGTATGGTAAATGTTCCTGCTGCTAAGAAAAGCTAGTGGCACCGTCTATGATCCCTTGTGCCCTGACGGACATGCTGCTGAGCATTTCCAATGCTTACAGGTTCACCAATCCCACTGGCTCCATTAACACTGCCATATGGGAGCCTCCAAGAGCTGATCAGCCGTTATTTCCATTCCCTTTTATAAATTGTAAAGACTTGGCATTGAATGTGTTGAGAAAAGTGAAAGGCAAAAAAAAAAATAATTCTTGTTTAGCAAGAAAACCCTGGGCAACATGAATGAATGTTATAGATAAAATCAGACAGAATCTTCTTTATTAAAGAGCTGCCTTGGTTTGAATTCCACTAGTTCAGGTTCTTCTACAGCAGTTCTGCCATTTCTCTCTGCTTTCTAACTTTTCCTGGCATTTCTCTTCCAGCAGCATAAGATTTGCGTAGACTGAGGTGCATTAAGATGAAAAGTTATAAAACTGTAAATGTCATAATTTGAGTCATCTAGTAGCAAGCACTACTTCTTCATATTGATGTCTAATTCTCATTTCTAATGAAATTTTAGGAAAGACTGTTGCCTGAAAAAAGTCTACATGCTGTTACTTCTGAACAGAACTCTAATTTTATACTCCAATAGCTCAGTTGTCTCAGTCCAAGAAGGACAATTTTTATATGACTTACCTATGTGTTACATTCTACATGCACTGAAGCAGGGACTTCCAGCACTGGTTGAACTTACTGAGAGCAATAGATTAGAAACATCTAAGGAGCCATAATCCACATGAGGTAATTGATAAAAAAAAAACTATTATACATGATACTCTTGAATCTAAGATACAGTTGGCTGGTCAGTCCCCATAAGTCATGGCCAAATTTTCTTCTTTTCTCCTCTACAATAAACTAATGAGGATTGTTACAAATGAAATTACCATCTGTTTTGTGAAGCAGATCAGTAAGTACAGCAGACCAGTAGATGCATAAACCACTTTTGCTCATGAGAATCCATGCAGCCAGAAGGTTTAAGTCCAGGAGTTTTGCATTTAATTGGTTCCTTTGAACAAAATGAAATCATGGTTCAGGAAAATAAGATATGGATGAATAGGACCATACAATGTTATATATTCTCTTGGTGAACTAGATGGAAGAATATTTTTAAATGAATGAAGGTGAACAGGAATCAAAGCAATCCAACTCTTATTTTAAATTATTTAATCTCAAAAGTAGCTGACTTCTGCTTTTAAATCTTTATTCATGTTTGTATAATAATTAAATCGGCTTAGGTAGTAATACGTAAGATTGGGTCTGTGCATATAAACAAATGTCGATGTAAATAGATCCCAGGGTCTTCATTCCTAGGAGAAATATATTTTTCTAGATCATTTTTGATCATTTAAAAGTGCAGCTATTATATGAACCAGTTGGGTTTTATTAATAAAGTTTCTATATGCAAAAAAGAGTTTCATGTGTCTTAAGGGAAGGGTAAAGGAAGCAACTTAAGTACCTTTATAGGAACTGATAGCTATGGTTGGGATTTCTTCCTTTCAGTTATAATGATTTTACTATTTGTGTTGTTTATTACCTCAAGAAGAATATTATTCTTTTCAGCTATATTGTGACTTCTTAGAGGATCTTCTCTAAGAGTCTTTCTTAGAGATGGCATAAAGACAGATGGCCTTTTAATGGAAATTCAAAACAGAATAAGTCTTACATCAGATTTTCACTCTTAACAATTAATTGCATCCAACCCTGAAAGTTATTGTCTCCTTAGGTAGTCCACTCGCCCTTATATATAATTCAACCTAATCCCATGATATGAAATCAGGAGCAAATGTTACCTGATAACATCATAGTTGTTAACTACTCAGATTCTCACTGCAGTATTTAGCCCATCTCTGTCAGTTTGGCCACACCCTTTCAATCTTGGGGAAAGATAATTAAAATGGGTCTGAGTAAACATTGTTTTTTTTTTAATGTCTCACATTGAGTTACAAAATATGAGTATTCAACTCTTCCATGATACATTTGAGCACTGTTGGAATTACTACTAGATTTAAAACTTGGATTTTTGTTTGCTCTTCATTTATATTGGACATCTATAAAACCCCCTGAAATGAATATAAATATAAGCATGAAACTAGTAAGAAAATACCTATCTACCTTGAATGACTTCAAATTACCAGGACCAGGTGGGTACTGGCCAAGATACTGAAGGAACTGGCAGATGTGAATGAAATCTTTCAGAGCCCCGGGAACATGAGTGAATTGCCAGAATATTGGAAAAAAAACTTCAAGGAAGAGCAAAAAGTAGATCCAGGAGACTACAGACCAATCATCTTGACATCAATAGCTGGGAAAATGCTGGAAAAGATAATGAAACCATGGATTTGTGAGCACTTAAAAAAGAACAAGGTGATTACTAGAAAGCCAACATAGGCTGTTAAAATCAGGCAATGCCAACAAACCTTCTTTGACAAAGTGACGAAACCACTGGATCGAGAAAATGTTATGGATATAGTATACTTAGACTGCAGTAAGGCATTTGACGGACCACAGTAAAATAGAACAATGTACGACAGTACCACCACCAGATCAATTTACAATTGACTAACATGTGGTTTTCAATGGAACTACATCTGTGTGGAGGGAAGCATGCAGTGGTGTATCTCAAGATTCTGTCTTGGGCTCAGTGCTCTTTAACATCTTGATAAATGACCTAGATGAGTGTATTGAATGGACACTCATCAAATCCCCAGATGATGCCAAGCTGGGGAGAACACTTTCGAAGAGACACACAAGATTCAGAAAAATATTGACATACTGGGCCCTATCCAAAAGATGCAGCTCAGTGGTGAGAAAAGGTTCTATATTTAGGCAGGAAAAACCAAATTCACAGGTACAGAACAGATAGTACCTGGCTCACAGTAATACCTATGAGAGGAATCTATGTGTACTAGTAGACCACCACTTAAATATGAACCAGCAATGTGCCTCAGTTGCAAAAAAAAGTCAATGCAGTCCTAGGCTGCATCAACAGGAGATAGCGTGAAGACAGGTGTGGGATACGACAGGGTTAACTACCTGTTCAGGATTTACGAGCTTCCCTGCACGCTGGGAGCTGCACACCTGCAAATTGTCATCAGCATGCTATATGCAGAGATGCAGCCTTTGAAACAGCCCTCTTTTCCTGCTTTTTTAACTGCAGCAGTGCCTCATTCGGCAACTGAAGTTGAAAAATCAGGAAATAAAGATCAGGTAAGAGCCCTCTGTCTGCTGCTTTTCAGATCTACCAGTTCTTCAGAGGTGGACAGAACCGGTAGAAACCCACCCCTGCATGAAGATCATGAGAATTGAAAGTACTGCTCTGTACCACATTAGTAAGGCCACGCTTGGAGTAATGCATCGAGTTCTGATCATCATGATACAAAAAAGATGCTAAGGTCTTTTTAGAGTTCAGAGAAAAGCAAAAAATATAATTTGGGGCTAAAACATATAATGAACAGCTAAGGGAATTAGTATGTTTAGCGTAACAAAGAGGAGGCTTATAGGTAACATGATACTTGCCTTCCAATACTTGAAGAGCTTGCCAGAGAAAAGGAAAAGGTCTATTTATTCTCCAAAGCACCTGAAGCAAGTCAAAAAGCAGTGAATGAAAGCTCATTAAAGGAAGAGCAACCTGGAACTAAGAAGAAAATTCCTGACAATGAGAATAATTAATCAATGAAACAGTTGGTTTCCTGGAGGGAAAGAGTGGGAGCTCTGTTGCTGGAGGTTTTTGAGAAAAAATTGTACAAGCATTTGTCTGGAATAAGGATTCCTGCTTTGGGAAAGGGATTGGACTAGAAGATCTCCACAATCTCTTCCAGCCCTATGATTACATGAAACATGCAAAATTTTGATTTCAGTGCAAACTAGGAAGTAACCTAGTCAAATCATAAACTGATATTCCTCCTAATGCTTCCTTTCTTCCTTCCCATCTACTTTAACCACTTGATTGTAACCTTGCTCATCCCTGAATTGACATTCCATTATATTAAATTTCTTTATTTTTTGAAATCCTAGAATTATTCCTATTCTGCTATGCTTTCATCAGCTGTAAGTTTGTACATAGAGTATGTTTTCTCCAAGTATATCTTATATATGAATCAAATCTAATATTCAGTCAATAAAGTTTTTTTCTCTCTCTTCAAAATATGCCTCATTATAATATGACGATATGTAAGAGAAAATGTATAAATTAAAAGCATGATTTAATTATAATCAGAAAAGGTTGATGCAATCACCAAATTAGTTACACTGGACTTTAGCAAGTGTGATTCAAACTGAATTGCATGATCGCCAAATTATGCCACTGAAAAGTAATGTTACACACAGCACATTTTAAATGAATGTTGCTATGAAAAACAAACTTTAACATAAGTATGAGATTCACAACTTAGTCCAGAATTATAATAATGGAGCAAAGACTTTTAAAAATAATTTGCATGTATTTTCAAACCTTGATATCTATCAGCCTCTTCCAAATCTTAATACATGAAATGAAGCTTCATATGACTATCTTGCTATGTGCTTTTTCTACATCCATTGTGATTACATGAATTAAACTTAGCCAGGATCTCCTGATCTGAAATAAAAATTAATTCCCCAAAGCAAAGCACAACAGAAGTGAATCCCTAGACTTTTGTTTTTGGCACTGGAAAAATACATGGCTTAAATAGATCATACAACTACTTAGAATCTCGATAGAGGCAATAGAATGCCATTTTGTATGTTAAGCATAATTATATTAGTCACTATAGAGAGAATAAAAATCTAACCCCTTGTAAATGGGAATCAGTGGCATTTTCATGGAATATACCCCCCCTTCCCAAAGATTGTGTGATGGCAGTGTATGTATAGAAAGGATCGAAAAGTGTTGATTAGTATCTTGAATTTTTATATGCAGATATAGCCTCACAAACATTTCTGTTATTTCTTTATTGAAGTGCAGAATTAGATCATCACATTGAATATGACTGTGGCACTCACTATGGAAATCTTTCAGGTCCAGATACTTAGAATTTCCTTTGATATACTGTAGAAATAGAGTAAGAAATCACATTAAATTCATAAATTTGAATATTTACTTGCTAAGATATGTTATAGTTCTACTGAACACAGAAATTACTGCTGATAGAAATCCAAAATGAAGTTAATCATGGCTGTAAATCTTTACAGAATACACTTGTTCTTATTATACTGGGATCTTGCTATCCTGGCTGCAGCCTTGCCCAGTTTTTTTAGGTCTAGTCAGCAACAACAGAGATTTCTTTTGGCTGTTTCAAGTTGCATTGTTTAACTTAAATTATGTTGATTGCTTGTATTGCATTGTCTACATTGTAATTGATCATTATCTTGAATTCAGAATAGCCAAGGTATGCTATATAGAACCAAGCCTATGAATGATCAAATATTCATGTGTGGTATTGGCTTTAATGCTGGTTAAGGAAGCTGTATTCCTAAGATAATGCTAAGTGAAACTCCCCCAGCATCTGTCAGCACAATGTCCATTGTGGCTGGATTTTCTTGAAGTTTTAATGCAATAATAGTAGGAGACCCAACATTCTAAACGCTGACTTTTGTATGGATTTTTTTTAAGCTAAACTTAATTGTAGACATTTTTAACCTCCCACAGAACCCTTTTTAATGCTCATCCTATTTTAATCTTGCATTTGTGGAATCCAACCTGATGTTTTCACGAAAAGCAATTCAAAAGATAAACCAATGTCTGGGATAGTGTTCAAAGTATACTAGCTGTACATACAAAGATCTTCATTAGACATAGAGATATTCAATCAAGCATCCCCAAACTGCAATCTAAAGGAGTTATTCAAATTAGATACTGCTTCTGCTGCTTATAAGCATCTGGCTGGCTTATCAAGCATATGATGAAATAATTAATTAATATCCTTTCTCTTCCTTTCAGGGTCCACCTGGTCCAAAAGGTGAGAAGGTGAGTCAGAAAATCTCTGCTACTAACCAACTAAGCGGAAGTCCTTCTGATAGTAACTGATGGCTATTGACACAGTTATGATATTATTTAAGAGAGCTCGGTTAGCACACACGCTGTGTTAAAACTATCATCTTTCCACTTTGCAGGGAGATCAAGGTGATCAGGGCCCTCGGGTAAGCATATTAACAAAAATGTTACACTTCCTCTTCCCTGACTAGGCAGTCAGTCCATAGCGCAAAACTAAATCGAGCTGAGTGTTGAGCTAATTATGCTTATTAGCTGCTTTTACCTTGCATGTTGTAGAAAGTGTCTGCAGGAGAGCCAAAGACAAACATGATTTCAAAGACCATTAAAATGAGCAAGTAAAACGAGTTCATGATACACACATTACTGCACACACTAAAATTCACAATCTCTGTGGTTCGATAGCCATATTCTAGAGAATGATTGTGATGTGCTGCATTAGAAAGCCATCTTGCCTAACTAAACTTCCAGCCTTCCCCACCTGTTTCTTTTGTCATATCTGCATGAGCTTCTAATAAAGTAAATGACAGTTGGATTTTTAGTGAATTGTACTTCTTTAGAAAGGAGTTTTGCATGTCTTTATAATTTGCTTTTTGGAAATAGCAATCTGTTCTGTCTTTCTAGAATGAGTTTTAGAATTAGCAATGTAGCAGAAAAAACAGCTTTTGCTGGATTCGGTTGTGCTTGTTTTTTTTTTTTTTAAAGCTAAACAGGAAAAGATACTGTTGCTCTGAGAATGCCAGTTGTTTCTCTTTACATCTGTGCATGGTAGTAAAAATAGAACAAACACCAGTTGGTGCCAGAAAACAATTGTCAGCAGAGGGAGAAATGTGTCCTCCCCTCACTCCTTTAGTTTTCCCTAGCAGTGATGGCTCTGTATTTTGGACCCATTTAGTTGCCTGCTCCATTGGAATTGAGGCATTTGCAGGAGGCTCAGAAGGAAAGGACATGGGAAAGGTCTCTTTCTATGGTGCTTGTGCTCTTGGACAGAGAAAATGAACCTGCAACACCAATCAGAAGAAAATGAAAGGATGAGAGAGCCTGCAGCCTCTGATGTCATCAGCAATTCTTGGTCAACTTAAGTCTTGACAACAGGGCCAGTTCTAGATCCAGTCTAGCCCTACTCAAGTTACTTTTGTCATCTTGCTATAGCAGTCTGGTCTCTTCACACAGGAGATCAAAAGGAATGCCTAACCAGCAGCAGAGCCAATAAAACACTCCCTCCCCCTGAAAACTTTTTTCTATTTGTGTGGTGCTTTTTGCAAAACATTTAGTCACAAGAACCAGCAGCCAATACCTCAAAACTTCAAAACTCCAACAGGTATTGACATCCATTCTGGTTATCTTTTGTACAAGGTGTTGGGCTCTGAATGCTGGTGTTTTAATTTTTTCTGATAGCCTCACAGCAAGTTTTAAACATTGAAAGATACCACAGAAAATGTTCAATATTTATTTCTTAGCAGCCTGCTGCCTCTGCCAATTATGTCCTTAGACCAGGTTTATAAACAGTCTTTGCAGGGAATGACTGCAATCTATTTGCAAAGTCAGTTTACTACCAGCTATTTCAATATATACTCTTTAAACTCCTGCATAGTTGCCTGGTTAGTTCAACATATCTGGAGTTCGGAGAAGCCTTGCCTGCCAAATTGTTAATTATTTGTGTAATTTTCTCTGAACTGTATGCTTTTCATGTGGGATTCCAAACATGTTTCTATTTAGGATATATTTGTTTATACAACTGAGAGAACCAATAATGAGTAAGCCTATCTGGAAATTTACAGCTTGTTAAGTTGTTCCATATAGTAGTTTGATAGAAATCTGGTAACTATGCTGGGATGCATTGAACATAAGGATAGTTATCCTAATTGCTTTTCTTTCCTTCCAACTTTTCTACCAGGTACAGAAATATTAAGCCAGATTCTTGCTGTGTATGTAGCTAGGAAACAAAATAATGGAAAAAGCTACAGTTAGGCTATCTGTTATTCAGGGTAATGAGCAGAGAACTATTCTAAAGGGCATTATAATTGTTTTGTACTTTTTAAGACATCGGCAATCCAGGGAGTAGAAGCAAACTTGCGTTAGCTTTGAATCAAGTTATAATATTCCAGGAAGCTGCTTGCTTTGAATCACTCAGATTCAATAAGTCATTCTCGTCTTATTAAGAGCATTGTTATTTAATATACTTACTTCTGGATGGAACCTATATGTGTGAATTGTTAGACCCTGATGTGCATATCTTTTCAGTAATACTAATTTTAGTCCTGATACTGGATGAGGCGAGAGGGCTTTTCTGTGCACTCTCCAGTTAAAACACATACTATGGTATTCAGTAGGGATGGAAGAGATGTGATCAGGTTGCTCATATCAGATATTTCATATCCAAGATTTTAGGCCATGTGTTGTCTAAAATATATAACATTTTTAATTTCCTTATGTCTTGATCCAACTAATGAGCCAATGCTCATTCATTGGCAGGAGTTCAGTCACCTATGCCCAGCTTCTTCTGCAGATTAAACATCTGGGTAGGATTTAGTAGTGGTACAAATCCTTCATGAATGTTGTGTAGATAAGATAATATCCAATGTATTGTGACTGATATAGAAATAATTAGACTTTCCATTCAATATCCCATTACATGGATGATGAGAGTAAGCGTGTGCAAATCTTTTCAACAGGTCATCTACTTTGAATTAATCAATCCCAAAGTCATTTTACAAAGCAAAACAAGATCTTGCTTCTGATAACAAAATGATCATATTGCCTTATTTGGCCTGTTATTAAGTTCCTCCCAGCCTTTTCTTTTTAGAGCTTATACAACAGAGAGCAGAGTTTGTACAATAGAGAAGGCTGAAAGGAGTTTGCACAATGGGAACAGGGTTTGTACAATAGACAGAGCTGTACAATGGAGAAAACTGAAAGGAGTCTTCTCCAAGGTAGGTGATTGATTGATTTGTTGAATTTATGTACTGCTTATCTCATCCAGCCAATCTGAGCAACTTACAAATATTAAAAACAAACATTAAAAAACCTTAGAAATAACAGTAATCATAATTACACTAAAATTTATAATTAAAAGATTACATGGGGGGAGAAAGGAGCACAAAGACCATGAGGGAAGGTGGGGTTTGTTCTCAATCTACTAACCACCTTCAGAGTGATAGGCAGGACCAGGACTTCAGTCCCGTACGGAAGGCCAAGGAAGGTTGGTGCAGATCTTACCACCATACAGAAGGCTCTTTTCCTGGATCCTGCCCAACAGAATTCTTTGGTTGACAGAGTCTGTACCATGCCCTCTCAGCCAGCATGGGTGGGGCAGACTGAGTCTATTGGAGTAAGATGATTCCCCAGATAGCCTGGATCGATGCCATACAAGTTATGGCAGATACCTAATGTAAAGTCTCTGTTTAGCCCTTCCAGTCTCTGAGACCTTCAATTATTTCTTAGTTGGCATACAGTAACTCAACAGACCAAATGAATCTTTTATATGCCACTAGCCTCTCTAATTTCTTATTGGTGGCCAGGATATGGCAAGCTACAATTGCCCAGCTCAGAAGCCCTACAGTGTGCACTAAGGACTTTAAGGAAAGGAATGATTGTCACACTAAAAAACATCTTCCTCTTGTTGCATGCACATTGAAGTTCTTAAACTGAACAGGTTAAAAATGATTTCTGATCCCTTCTCAGGATAGCATGGCTACCATTAGCTTCAGGAAAAGATCCCTTTGGTATAAAAAGTGGAAAAGAAAGGATAACTTTGTTTTTAAACATGTAGTTTTCTACAGCTCTAGTCTTTATTTAAAGAGAGACCTTGATTTTGACTTTACTTCAGTGGAAAATAGGCTCCACAATTAATTGAAAAGTAATGATGCAATTGGATTTCAAATTCTCAGTGAAGTTTCTGAGTAGATGAAAAGCATCAGTCAACAAAATGATGAGCATGGTCTTCATGCTACCTTCCACATTGTTCAGAAGCAAATTTTGGAAGCATGGAGCTGCAGAGCAAAGAATGATTAAAAACTTTCTCTTTAGCAATACTGCTGACAAATGCTGGATATGGTTTTTCAGAGAATCGACATCTCTCCTAATGTGTTTTAGGAAGTATGTTTTAATATTTGGCTGTTAAAGTCTGTCTTTATTTTAGGTCTAAAATGTTGCACGGTAAGTACTAAAGGTTTTAATAATCTAGCAATTTAATTTTCAATATCTTCATTGGAAATGTGCCTCTTGATTTGATGGGCAAGAATCCAAAACACTAGCAGTCAGCCACTCATAGAAGCATCTCTTCAGTGTAAAAAAAAAAAAAAAGNCTCATAGAAGCATCTCTTCAGTGTAAAAAAAAAAAAAAAGCATAACAATGCCTTTCCTAGAGATTTTTCCCCAATGTGCAGATCAAAGAAATAGCTACTTCTTTCAATGATTTCATTTCTTACTCTAGCTTACTCTAGTATATCCTTATATGAAGCAATACAGGTAAAAATTTCTCTTCTACCTTTTTTGGATCTTGACCAGTATAACAGAAATTGACAAATTATTACTGCATATTTATAATTTTACTAGATAGATTGAAATCCAAAGTATTCACACTGGGCACGTTAAAAATAACTAGAAACAGCCTCATTTCAGTTCTAACAACCAGAAAAAGGATTGTCATTATCTTCACTATTTTAATCTTTCATGCATTTTACTAAATGTACTAGATCAGGTCTGTCAAACTCACAGCCTGAGGACCGGATGCGTCACATGCTGTTTAGCAAAGGGGAAAAAAGTTGTAATATGTCACGAGATGCTGCCATGATGAGAGTTTGACATCCCTGTACTAGATGGATATATGGAGGATTTGATTATGCTTTCCCCTATATTATTTCATAATCTATAGATTATGTTTTAAAATTAGTAATAGTTCATCTTCTCTTCTCCTCATATTGGAAATTACATTAAAATTATCAGAATATAACTTTATACAAGTATGAGATTTAATATATTACAGTTTTTTGTTAACTTCTTTTTAAAAAATTTCTGAAGATATTTCCAGTACTTTACTGCGGAGAAACCAGGTTTTTGCTTTTGCTTACTACAAACTATGTTGGGAGGGAAAACTGAGCAACCTCTGAAGATTACAGAGTAACTTCTACTTCAAGAATATTGCCGCTGGAGGGTCATTCATGATTTATAATCCAACTAGAACAGTAATTAATGAAAAGATATTAAGTGTTCATGAAATGGCTCTAATTGAATATGCTAATCTATTTTCTATCTTCTTTCTGTAAATGATTCATTCATTACTAATACATGGAAGATTTATTATTTATTAACCTTCACAATCATCACCTAACAACTGATTTTTATTATTAGTTTTGCAATCTACATACAGTTCATAAAATTATTTTCTTCACATGGTGTTTTCTAAATAATTTTTTAATAGTTGGATCTGCATGCAACTAAAAGCATCTTTCAAATGTCTTCAGCTGGCATTATTAAGTTTCAGAAAGTAAAAGAATTTAGAATTTTCCTTTATTATCTTTACCTGTTAAAAATCAGATTAATATTCTTATATTCTTATATTTTATGTTAACTCTAATACATAAATTATGTGGTAGTAAAAAAAAACAATACTATAGATTTTTTAATAATAGGTTGGGATTAATGTCACATTCATTTTCATTATAGACCTCGGTCTTTCTTTGTGGATAGACTGAAGTTGCAATGCCAATAATCTTATATTGGATTAGACTATTAAACAACATATCTGATGAGAGCTGAACTCTGAGAATATGCTTTGCACCACACAGATTATTTATGTGCTATGCCATTTCTTCTATAACACAACATCATTTCAGAGAATAATGTCACTGGATTTGACTGGAAAGACAAGGCACTAAAAAAAAAATCAAATTAAAATTACTGTGAATTATCTGCCACAGGGTCTGAGTTTATTGTCAAAAAGCATAATAAATCAAACAATTCAGTTAATGGTTGAGATAGATGAAGTTGAGCAGTGGTTAACAGCACAACACAAGCAGGGCTTTGATGTCATTAAAAATGTATGTTTGTTTGTGTGTGTGTGTGTGTGTGTGTATACCTTTCAGGTAATGCCAAATGTGTATGTTCCCAATTTCTAATGGTGAAGTACCAATATCTTTCCAAAATTCAGTCTTCCTAAAAGAATGCCACTATAAACTGACAAAGTTTGTGGAATTTAAACTTTATTTACACAAACTGGCAGGTTTATCTTTTCAAACACACCTCTTTTCCATTATATTTCTGTGCTAAAGAATTCTGCAGATCATAGTCAGCTGATTATTTCAGATCTAGTTCCAGTGGAAACTACTTAAAATATCAGGTTAATTTATCCCTCAATAATGCAGTAGAGGCATCCTCTGATATTCAGGAAATGCTTAGAAGAAATTTAAACAAAAACTGAACAAACCCCAGAATTCAGAGAACTTGAGACAGAAGTTCACTATTAAAATTTTAAGTCCCTTTTCATTTAGATAGCTGACGTAAGATTCACATCTGTAACTAATCTATAGCATGACTGTTGCACTGAAAATTTGAAAGATTATTTTCTATAACAATGTATAAGCAGATTGCAAATATATTTTAATAATATAATCATATTGTCATAACTGAGGACAAATGAAGTGCAGGGCATTATTTACTAAATGGCACTGCCTTCACTCTGAATTAAAATTATTTTCTTCAGTAATATAAATGTTTCTGCAGGCAGAGTAGTTGAATAAAAGCAAGCCTGTTAGGAATAATTGTACATAAATGCACTATTTTTAAACAAAAATTGTAACATATAGTTAATGAACTTAATGAACAAGAGAAAAAAAACATCTGAATGGCAAAACATCAGGACATAACCACTAACGTCTGTGAATTCACAAAAATGTGAATGTTTAGGTGCACCTTATTCCAAAATAGGTTATTTTTTAAATTCTTTGGTAAATCAGTTAGTAGATGATGGAAAGTACAAAAATTATAATAGTAATATAATTATTAAAATGTGCTATATAATGGAATTATATTATGGATATATATTCATTCCATATATTTCATATATACCATATATAATGGAATCATATAATATATATATATTCTATAATATATATATATATTTAATAATTATCAGATGATAAATATGTGTTTGTGACATAGAGATTATCAGGGGCAATGGATGCAAATGTGTTTAAGGATAAATTTGAGAGGGAAATGTATCTGGGAAACTTTTACGGGGAATATTATTACTCAATATTTATTAACAAACTCTTATGTTTGCAAAGTTTCTCTATTAAAATCAAAACTATGATTTGAATGAATGAAAATGTTATGAACAATACCCTTTTGTTTTGTCAGCTTCTGAGTTGTGTCATTGTTTAAATTTAGCTGCTGATTGAGGAAGCAGAAATTGCAATAAAAATATTTGAAGGAAAGAAGTTCCTGTTGTGAATCTTTGAGGCTGTATAAAGAATGATGCAAAACAATCTTGAATCAGGTAGAATAATAAGCCCAGTCTGAGAGATTAATTGAAGCTTGAAGTATAAGATAGGGAGGCCAACATATAAACTGTCAGGATCATTTCGTTAACAGTTAGAGTTATTCGATGTGAAATAGTAGCAGCTGGCTGTGAATATATGAAGTGCAAATGGACAGCAGTTGGCAATTCTAGTTTTGTTTCATGAATCTTTGCAGAATTATGTATGTTTGTATAGCTAAATCAAGGATAAACAAAAGCTTCATTGCTATGGGGAAGCAAAAAGATTCTGCAATATTTGCACAAGCAGCTATGTACTAGGGTCATTTAAGTAGGCAATATACAAACAAGTGAATAAAAATAACATGTCTCTGACCTTTAATCAGTAATGATATTGAAGTTGGATATTGAATTGAACAGTGATTGTATGTATTATAACCAGATTATGGGGATAGATGCTTTCTTCACTTGGTGCTTTGGAGGATGGATGGAACTATGAAGTTCATTTCCTGATGCCAATGCTCAATCAACAAAATAGAAAAACATGGAATCATAAATATTTTCTACAAACTCACTTCCCACAAACTCACTAGGCAGTATAGTGATCTATACTTAATCTTTAGGCCAACAATAAAAAATAGAACCCTGTATCAAATAAAAAAGCATGATGAAGATATAGGTGAGAATCAAGACTCAAGTAAGCAAAGCAAAATTATTGGTTCCAGCCACAGAATATAAGAAGAAATATTACCAAAGTTGTCTCCAGTAATTATTTGGTTCCTGAGGCAGCCTTGTAAGGCCTCTTCCAGACTCATTAATGTCTCTACATCTTGAGCTACAATGCACAAATTACTTCCAGAAAGCTTGGCCATAGATCCTGGTATTGCTACAAGATTAAACTCTTTGATCCTCAGTATGGAGATAATAGCTTTCTCTAGAGCTTAAAGGGTATGGAATTGGATCAGGATCAGACACTAGAACTGCAGCATTTATAGACATGCATCTTCTCCAACCTTCAATCTCCAGGCTGGATTTCAGGTAAAAATTGGCTTCACTTTCAGTGCTCTCCATGGCAGCTTACAGCATAAGCTAGGGAATAAAAAAAAATACTCCTGAATCTGAATGTTTTGTCCTCACTAGTAATGTAAACAACCTTTCCTGTCCGTGAAAGTCCAATGATCAGTCTTCACTGCCAAGAGTTTCATTCTGCAGCTGCAATTGTTCACAATAATATAGGAAAGCCACAACAGAACTGACAGTCTTCTGTATTAGCTTCAGTTGCTCAATAGACCAGGACGAAGTAGAGCAGAGAAAGGACAAGAAAAGTAGCTGTATTACAAAAGAAAAATAGAAAGAAAATGTACATCTTAAGTCTTCTCATGTGGATTTCTCAACTATTAGGAAATGTAAAGGAGAAACAATTGTTGATTTAATATTTAAAACAAAGCATTAAATTTTTATAGCCAAGCATTTAATACTCTTTAGTTGTTTATCAGCATGATATTCAAGTCTATTTATTATATTACTTAAATAGAGATGGTGTTTATAAGTTATTTTCCCATGCAGTTGAAATCTAACAGCTCATCATATATATGTTAGATCAGTTGTGAAAGTCTTCTTTGACTGAAAGAGTGAGTTATAGATTGGCCATGTAGTCCATTATTCTGTTTCCAATAAAAATTAACTAGAGATTCCTGGCAATTCCTAAACATGAAAGTGAAGTTTACTATCTGCTTGATATAGTTGGGATATTCAGAAAACATATGAATGGAATGATAGGACTGAAGAATGTAACTTATTCCAGCATGTAGCATGTAACATTTTGTATTTACTTAGTATTATCATGAATATTAATCTAGGGCACGTGTTTTTCACATAATGAGTTTACAATTTACTAAATTTCAAGTCAGTGTCCTTGGCAGGTTTGGTCAGTTGTTGTCATATTCTACTTTCCTCATGGAGAACTTGCTTTGTTACTTAAAAGACATCTTAATCTACCAGAAATATTAATCAAAGAATCGCCTAGTTACTGAAAACTTTAATCAAAGATGTTCCTCTCTGTTCATGCCATGGGTGGGGTGATAAAGTGACCAATTTAACTGAGTGCAAGGATAGAATGGCCTCTGCAATGTATTTGATAAAACTATGAGATTCTAAGAGAAAAGACCAAAAGATGACTAAAAGATGAATGCAGAGCTGAATAAATAAATGTGAGTATAGATCAGTGGTAAGCAAATGCAATCCTAGGCTGCATTAATAGAAATATTATACTGACATAAAGAAACTGTCATTGTTCCTTTCTATTTTATGTTAATAAAATTGTACTTAAATACTGAATTAAGCTGTGAACACTGCATTTTAGGACAAATACTAAAAAACTGGAATGTGTTCAGCAGGGACCAATCAAAATGATAAAAGACTTGGAAGAAAAAATCTGAAAAATATTCAGACATATTCGGTATGTCAGGTCTGGAAAAGAGAAGGTTGTAGAAGACCTGATTGTTGGTATCAAGGATCTGAAGGACTTCCATGTAGAACATAAAGCAGAACTTTTCATAATTGTTCTAGAACACAGAAAAATAAGAATGGGTTTATTTTTTAAGGGAACAGATTTTATTTGGATATTAGAAAATAAAAATCCTAATACTAAATGCTGTTCAATGTTGCTATAGTCTACTTCAGAAAGTGGTGAATTGTATTTCAACAGAGGCAGGATTGCCATCTGTCAGAGATTCTGTAATAGTGAAATCCTGCATTTGGCAAATATTTGAAATAGTTCTACAAAATTTGTTGTGTTCTATGATTCTACAAGTGTCTGCTTAAATTTTTATTCCATAATATACAGATAGATATAAGGCATAGTAGAAGCCATCCAAACTGAAAACAAATTCCTAATCATTTGGAAGTACCACAATGTATTTCGAAGGACTGATAATTTTTAATTTATCTGGGTGTTAAGTCCGGACATTTTCTAGGAATTATTTCCACACTAATATGTATGTGATTTGTCTATAAATGTACTGTATGTACATTTGTTTGTTTTTCTCCTGAATAGTTGGATGGATGGTTATTTTAAAAAGTATATCCAACAAATAAGTGTGAAATTTATCCCTTTTTAAAATCTATTTATTCTTCCCCACTATCTTCAAAAACAGTACTGGAAAATTGGAAGAAATCAGATGTACACATCTTCTCTTGCATCTGATAATCTTCTCTTAGTTTGTAGGGATATTAAAAATTTTAATTTTGATTAATGTGAAAGATATACTTTAACTCTTTAGTTCCAACGTAGTAAAATATTCAATTTAATGTTCAGTATGTCTATGTTTCTGTGTCACTGCTACGTTATGTACTTTATATTGCATGGTGATGAAAAAACCCTATTAAACTTTAAAAGATACATCATTTCCCAGTTGTTGTTCACTTGTGTATATAATTTAACCTTACTAAATCCACAATAACATTATTTTTAAAAAGGTGGCCTGTTTCCGTTGTGGATAATAAATAAGACGTTGGTATTCAAATAGTTACCTTTAATAGTTTATATTTCTAGGTGACTTGTTTAATGCTGGTGACCCATGTCCATATTTGTTCAAAAAAAATGACATATATAAGATGCCACCATCTATGACAAATCTGAAGATTGAGCTATAAAGCTAATTTTGTGTCTGTTGTCAAATTGCCATTCTGTGTGTGACGTTTTGTGTCGTGTTATTTTGGTACTCTGTGTGTGTATGTTCCTAGGGTCTGCCAGGCTTCCCCACAGTTGCCGGCCTTCACAGTAATCAGATTCTCACCATCAAGGTTTGTGGCCAATACACATCAGCCAGCCAGTCTTTCCATATCAGCATGGAGATGTCCTGGATAATGAATTTGCTTTCAGAACCTGATCATCCCTTATGGATTCTTATATCTTCAATGTTGATGCATTGCAGAGGATTCAGCAATGAACTGAATTAGATAAAACCCAAACTTATAAGTAAATAACTTTAATAGTCAAAACAGAGTACTTATAAAGGAATCACAAAGATTTTTTAAAATGTATAAAAACTCTAGCAATAATACCACTTAATTTTTTGTCTTGGCGTTACAGTGACACGTCCTTGCATTCTTTAAAAATTAATCCTTATTTAAACTACCTTGGGACCAGAAGGCAATTACGTGTCCAGTATTTAAAGGTTCTGTTGCTCCTGGCATCCAATGCTCTTTGGAAAGTCTGACTGAGTCTGAACTAGTGCTTTGTCTCTTGGAATCTTTGCTCATGACATGAAATAATAATTTAAAAAAGCATTCCATTTTGATCTTCCAGATACTGAAGAAATATTTTAAAATTGAAGTCCAATTAGGTGTTTTCAGAACGAGTTTGTGTTAACACTTATTTTATCAAAGGACAACCCCATGCAGATTCTACCTCCCACCTTGTGCATCTTTGCAATAATTATAAAACAAAGCATAGATTCTCCTGAAGACAGAAGCACCAGTTGGAAGTTATATTTGCAGTTACAAGTCTAATGTATACCTTTCTATTTCTTCTTTGGTGCCTTCTGATGTCTGTTCTTCAACTCTTTCATCTCTGCACTTCAACCTTTGGCCTCACCTGCCTGATCAGATGGTGTTTCCTAAAATCAATCATGGGTTTCTTTCTGCTGATCAGCAGCTCATTAAACGCCGCCTCATTAAGGTAGTGCTTCATCTGTCTCTGAACTTTTCCCATTCTCTTGCTTGCAGCTGATTGCTATAAATATTGATAAAGCTTTTTTGAACTATAGTACTATTTAGGAAATGGATGCTTGAAAAAAAAATCCCAGTCAAATAAAACTGATGGGGTTTCACTGTATAGTGCTAATTAATTTCATCAATTGTCTTGAGGGTTTTTTAAAATTTTGATTGGTAATTGAATAAAACAATATTGTTGAAGGAAGAGTAATTGTTAATTTAACAGTTAATTCACTCAACATGAAGCATTGTGAAGTGGATAGACTGATGTTCATCAAGTTGTTCTGAATTGTACTAATAAAAAAGGCTGCTTAAAAAAGAAATTAAATAAATATTTAACTATTTGGTTTAAAGCTTGAAAAAAGTTATACAGATTTCATCAAGAAGTTATATTCCATTGGTCCCTTAGATTTCAATCAGTGCTCACTTGCCAAATCTCATGAACTAATTTTGTAACCTGTCATGAAAGCCTCCATCTAACTCTAATGGCTAAACATTTAATACAACATCCAAAGACATGTTTCTCCCCTTGAATAAAAGTATATGTGAAATTTAGGAGCAGTAAATTTGAGATAAACTCTGTGTATTCTTCAAATGCAGAACTTTCACAAGATCATTCTAGTTTGTGTCCTGTACCAATGGAGAATATTTTTCTCAATAACATTCTCTGTTGGATTATTACTTGCATGTTAAAAGTGTGCTTACTTATGGTTTAAGAGTAGGTTGCCTTTTTATGCGTGTGCATTTTGTCACTTTCCAATCAAGATGACTGATGCAGTTTGTAAAAAAGCTTCAGAGGCCACAAAGAACAGAAAGCCATAATCCAACAGAAATTTTTAAAAGGTTAACTGAAGCCATGTTCTTGCCTAAAAAGAATATCCATCAGCATCAATGCACAATTAATGCCAATAAATTGTTTAGGAATTGAAGGCTTAAATTCAATTCCTTGTCTTCTCTGAGAAGTAATCAATTCTTTGCTGTTAAAAAAATATGGGAGGGAGGGATGGAAAAAAGGGAAGGAAGGAAGGGCTCAATGCTCCCTGCCAGCTTCCCACAAGAAAAGTCAACGGAGAAGCCAATGTGAAATCAAAAGTCATCCCTGCTCCTGCGTCGACTGATGATACCTCTGTTTCTCTGTTTAGGTAAGGTAATATCCTTCAAATGATAATGCAGCATGTCACAGGTTGTCCAGTATGTGATGAATATGAGCAGTTAGTTATAAACATAGACTTTTGACTTTCTTTGTGTGCATGATTTCTTGAACATTCTTTTTTTGTTATACTGGATTGTTTGAATATGTTAACATTGGTCTTATTGATGGGTGTTAAGGGTGATCAAGGGCAAGCTGGACCCCCTGGACCCCCTGGACCCCCAGGACCAAGAGGCCCTCCTGGAGATACTGGCAAAGATGGCCCACGAGGAGTGCCTGGGGTACCGGTGAGTCAGTCAGTATAAGTACAACATAGCATTTGCATCATAAATTAAATTCACAGATGTAGATAGACAGGGAATTAACTGACTTATTTCAGAATATTCATCTGAAAAGCAAGTATTGGACTTAGCAGAGATGATGAGAACTCTTTTTTACAAACCCTTGAGTATTAATATCTTTTATCGAAAAAGAAAGAAATGGCACTTTGATATTATTTTTATTTCTCCAACAAAAATTATTATAGCACGGTGATACAATAATAAAAACTTATGTTAAATAATGACAAGTTATTATGTTAACATCTTTACTTTTTAGTTTTTCCTTTTTTATCATGGTTAATGGATTTTTTTGCAAATGAATAAGTGATCTATGGATGCATACACACGTTGAATAATAATTTGAAAAAAAACTATTTTGGTTAGATTTTGTACAGATTGTAATAGTTAATTAAAATCCTCAGAGCTTTGTATGCCAGAAGCAACCTCATAAATTCATATTAAATTGATATCATTATAATTAATTTCCACATTAAATTCATATATTTAAGATATGTCTGGAAATGTTTTTCTTTGAAAAATTGCATTGATAATTTTAATGTCTTTTACCATTTAACAGTGCAGGACATTAGTGTTAAACTTCTTAGTGTTAAACAACAGAAATAGTCTTCTGTTCTCCTGTTTTGCAAGAATAATATTCTAAGGAAATACATGAACTTAACTGGAACAATGTTAAGCCCATGTCCCAGTGCACCAATGGATGCAAAGAGGATGTAAAATGGACAAAAAAGCTTGCCATCCGTTGGAAAACGTGATGCATCCTCGTACGTGTCATACGCTCTATCCTAAAATCCTCTACTGCTATTCAGTCGCCTCAGAGGAGATAGGTTGTTGAGCTGCACAAAACATTTTGAGTGGATGAACTTTTCTGCCACGTACAATGTACATCCATGACACATACGGCAACAAATGTTCTACGCCCGTTGTCATCCGTTACACGTCCGCTGTATCCTCTCGGTCATCCTCTGACATCCTCGTAACTCAAATCTGCTGCAGCTGAAAAACGGAAAAGAGGGAGGAAGCGAAGGTACATTGGAACGTCCACACAGAAGTTAGTTAGCACGGAATAGAAAGGATGGAAGCAGATGTATCTCGTATATAAAGCATTAAAACAGACAAAAGTTTGTATTATGGGATGTTATCTTGGATATTTAGGATGTCTGGAGTATGTCTAGAGCATGTGGGAAGGACACCTAGCAGAAAACCGATATTTCCTCTAAAAGGGGAGGAAATCACCTGGATCCACTATCAGTTCCAGCTAGCCGTAGTGTACAGACCTCTTCACCCCTTGGTCTTGTTCTTCCACATCATCCATGATCTTCCACCATGGATCATCACATTGCTCCTTATTGTAGCTGCCCATCATTCAATTACCAGAACCAAGCCCTGTTCAGACTGTTTCACCTTTTCTACGCAAGGAGAAGAAGGAGACGTCCAAGAGCTGTGTGGGCCAACGATGGATCGGGAGAGAGAGTGGAGTTTGACTGTATGACAAGCTGATCGTCGAGCTGAGGAATGAAGACACTTCGTGCATTCCAGCACTTCATGAGGATGCCACCAACCATGTTTGTGAAATTGTGAAGTGTCTGGACCCAGGTTGACCAAGCCTACGCACAACTTCCTGTCCCAGCCTGGATCCCTGGACTGAAGGTGGAACTGACTCTGCACACCTGGCCTTTGGAAACGCATACAGAAACATGCAGTATGGCCTGGAGGGTGCCACAACAACAGCACAGCAAAATGGTCAGAACGAAGTGGTACAGGCCATCCATCGAAGAATACGTGGAGGAGCTCCTCCCAGATGCCCCACCACTGAAGAAGGCTGGAGGAAAGTTGCAGAAACATTGGTATCTCAGAGGTGAAACTTTCCCACACCGTTGGAGCCATTAAATGGAGAACGTGGCCTGCAAGCTCCAGCCAACTCAGGGTCCTCTTATCACAACTACAAGGCTTCTTTCTGTTCATCTCTTTGCCATGTTGATGCTGACTACAAGTATTCATCTTACATCGATGCTTCAGGCAAACGGGTCAGCTTCAGATAGCCAGATATACAACGCCATGACCTCAAGGATTGGCTGGAACGCAACCTCATCATGGGTTTTCCAATCCAGACCCCCTACCCAACGACACACAAGATGTGCCCTACTTCATCGTGGGTGATGACGCCTTCTCCTCAGAACCTACCTCATGAAGCCCTACACTTCAAGATACCTCAACCAGCGAGGAGAGATCTTCAACTTACAGCTGTCCAGGGCAAGACAGTGTGGAGAACGCCTTGGCATTCCTGCCAAACAGTTCCAGTTACTTCTCACCACCATGCAGCATCACCCCAGGACTTGAGGAGCATCGTGGAAGCTTGCTGCATCCTGCACAATCTCATGCGCACCCCGCTACCAGTGTTTCAGAACAGGCTAGTGGACCGTCAACAATGGGAATGGGGACATGGAAGCCTGGGTGAATGGAGGCAAGGACGAAACACTGATAGACACTGTGGATGTACAATAGCCCCAACAGAGCTTCACGTGAAGGGAAGAAGCAGCGCAAACTCCTGAAACACTGGTGCAATCTCCCAAGCTGGAGGCAGTGGAGTGGCAAGACAGGGATGGTAGAAGCTTAATGGATTGCTTCCTTGAGCCTGTCTCAAACACTGATAGATGTTGCCATATATGTTGAGGGCCTACAATGAATAGGGCATTATAAAAAACTTTGGTTTTATTTTGAAATGTGTTGATCAATGAATAATTGTGTATTGAATAAAAAAGGGCCATATGTGTGGCAGCTGGAGGGTGGACCATACCAGTCCCACTATGCTTGCACTGGAGGTTTATCAAATCCCACAGCATCCTTACCCCACTCCCACAACTATCCTTACCTATCCCACAACTATCCTTACCATCCACACAACTATCCTTACCCCACCCAACTATCCTTACCCATCCCACAAACTATCCTTACCCATCCCACAAAACTATCACTTACCTATCCCACAAGCATGCAACAGCTTAATCATTTTTTCAAATTTTTCACCAACACTTTATTAAGGAAAAAAAAAAGACCAAGTGTGGAAGCAAAGATAACTTTATGAATAAACTGTCTTTAAGTAAAACTGTAGACTTTATAAAAAAAGCAAAATAATCCAAGTAAGTGTCTTAAGCAAAGATAAAGTGAAACAGGTAACCAATCTCAGTCTCTGGCACTATTCTCATTCCAACTCTGAGGCATGTCCATGATCTCAGTCTGTTGAGCGGCCAGAACTGTGGAGGTGGCTGTGGCTGGAGTGCGCTGTCTGATGGCACCATTGGGTGGCTTGGCCCCAAGAGTACAACAGGGATGGTTGTGTTCAGGAACTTCAGAGAGCTGACTCAGTTCCGTTGAGGTGAGAGGCCCTTCCTCAAGGACCTGGGATGTGAGGCACAATACTGATGACAAGATTTTCTGTTGAGGGGCTTGGCTGTGGGGTGAGAAGAGGAGTGTAGTGGCTGTCTTGTCTGCAGGCTGGTCGGTGAGCATCTGTGGGTGCGGATGACCTGGGCCTGGACTGGGAAGGGCTGCCTCTGCTGTGGGAATCCTGGTTACTCATAGCCTTGGTAGGTGAGGGCTGTTGAAACCGTGGAAGGCTGTGAGCATCGCCTGGGGTAGAAGTAGCAGACCTGGACTGGGTCGGAGCAGGTTCAGCTGGGCCTGGAGGTGGTGCAGCAGTGCTGTTATCTTCTCCTTCCTTCACCTGGTATTGGGCCTCAGGCAGGTCCATGAGGTCTGGGCGCACGTGCGTGAAAGGGCTTGTGGTTCGAGGATGGTATGGTCGCTGATGACCAATCTGAGAGAGAAGATCTGTGCTGGTTTGAGTTGTTCCCTGATCTCCAACAGGACAGTGTGGCTCTGGCCCTCTAGCTGCCTCTCTGCCTGCTTTCTGTGGAGGTGGAGCTGGGTGTGGTGTGGGTTGGTCCTCTGGCGCTGCTTCTTCTTGCTCCATTTGAGACAGGGATTTCCTCCACGTCATTGCCGGGGATGGGATGCAGATTCGGGGGTCTCTGCCGGGCCCTCCAAAGACACTGCCGTGGAACACAGTAGCTGTCTCCTGACTGAAAGAGGACTTGCGTGTCTGTGGGCTTTCTAGGGAGAGGATGACAGAGAGTCAGTGAAGCTTGACAGCGGCCTTGCCAGAATTTCTTCAGTGCAGCTTGCCATACCAGGTGTGCATGTGCTTCCACCATTCCCAGGGCTTAACATCTGCAGTGTAGCCCAGTGCTCTCGCCTTGTCTCTCCACGCTGCCTGCTTTCTCTGGTTCGTGATAGAATCTGGGCCCTTTCTCCACAAAGTACTCGTTCTCTCTCAGCCATTCCACACCCCTCCTCATGGTCCTCGAAATGAGTACTGTTTCCTACTCCCCTTCTCCTTCCCTTGGCCTCTTCCTCCCTCTGGCAGGGGCTTCAGGGCCTTCAGCAGCAGGTTTGGGCCTTGGGGTTGGTCCACCAACAGCAGAGCAGTAGGCATGTAGCAACCAGCACCAGCAAGTTAGCACCAGCAGCAGGCAGAGAGAAGCACCAAAGAAGCACCAACACAGGTAGCACACACCAGCACGCCAGCAGGTAGGAAGCACCAAACCAGCAGCAAAGACACTGCAGGCACCAGCAGCAGCAGGCAGGAAGAAGCACCACGGCAGGCAGCAACACACCAAGCAGGAGAAGCACCAGCCAGCAACGAGCAGTAAGCCAAGTGGCAGGAAGCAGAGGACCAGTTCAAGGAGAAGAGCAGCAGAAGAACCACCAGCAGGCTTTCCAGAGGTCCGAGTGGCCAAGGGTGGGATGGTGATATTCGGCTCCTTCTTGCCAGGGCTGGCAGAGTAGAGCACGGCTTCTCTCCTTCTTCCCTGACTGGATGTAAACCATAATAATTCTTTCCAAGATGTCTGTCTGGCAGCAGGTCTTTCCTATCCCTGAGATGGTGACTGCTTGCGACGCTGCATTCCCTTTTATATCTGCGCGGAAAGTGAGTGCAATTCATCCTGCTTCCACGATGGCGCAATAGGGTCGAACGCTTTCGTCTGCGAATTGCACCGCTTATGCATTCCCTAATCATAGCATAAAGGTAGGGCGTCCATGAAAGGCATTCTGCAGGCATCCACGCATACTGCTGCCGCTCCTCCGCTACACGTCAACTTCGGCTAATATTCTCCCCCGAGAGCCACTGGGAGTGATCATCTGGCTTTCCATCTGCTAGGGCTTCCATGACAGAACAAGTATCCGCTTACCCATCCTTGCTACGTACTACCCCCGGTCATTCCTTTTCCGGTTCTCTTTCCGTTGTTGTATGCAAATTTTGCACACTTTTGAGAGCGGATAACAACGGATGGAGCCACCCCCGAAATTTTGCCCGTCCGCTGTGTCCTTTTTGCATACGTTTTGCATCCGTCGGCCAGTTGGACCTAGCCTTTAGGAGCAATGGTGGGATTCAAATGTTTTTACTACTGGTTCTGTGGGTGTGGCTTGGTGGGCATTGTGGGGGAAGAATACTTCCCAGTATTCAGTCAGAGGTGGTATTTGCCGGTTTTCTGAACTGCTCAAAATTTCCACTACTGGTTCTCCAGAACTGGTCAGAACCTGCTGAATACCATCTCTGGTTAGGAGAAAGAACTTTTAGGAAACTATTCCTGCCATGTTTTTATTATAATTTTATATTATAAGTAATTTTATGATTAATTGACTATATCAAGAAATAATGAATGTCAACCACAATATAATAAAATAGAATTTGATAAGACAAAATGAAATAAAATAAGATAAAATAGAGTATGACAAGATAAAATAAAGTAAGATAAAAATAAAGTGAACTAGAGCAGGGGTTTCCAACCTTGGCAACTTTAAGCCTGGAAGACTTCAAATCCCAGAATTCCCCAGCCAGCAAGCAATAACAATACTTTATTTGGTCACAGTCCAAAACACAAGTACAACAAAAGAAGAACATAGGAAAATTAGTCATGAACAATTGGTCACCAAAAACTTGACTAAGGGGAATTACAGTGTTGTCCTTTGATGGTTACAGCTCTTTAAAAAAATTTGGAAACCTGACAAGTGATGTATGAGGAGCCATCCCCTTGACAATATAAGAACAAATTACTAACATTGGGTCTAGAAGTGTCCGTTTCAAGGTGAGACAGTAATTTAGATCTGCCTGCATTATACATTGGGCAATATAAAAGGACATGCTCCACAGTTTCAACCTCAGCTCTGTCAAAGGGGCATAGCCACTCGTTAAATCAGGAGCCTCTTAAATCGCTGAGGACAAGTGCTGAGGACAAGACATTAAAGTGAGCTAGGGAGAAAGCTCTTTTCTACTTGGGAATGGTTAGAGTGTAAAAATAGGAAGCCATCCTCAGTCCATAATTATTAAATTGGCTGATCAGAGAGGAGCAAGTTTTGTTAGCTCTGGCTGGTAAGTATTGCCAGTCAATGTCCACAAGCAGTTGTACTACCCTAAATTAGACTTCCTTAAGGCCATAATCTCCCAGGGCATCCCATGTAAAACCGAGCAGGTATAATTTCTTCATCAGCTCCCTCTCCCAACGAGAAATATGAGAGTCAGCTAACGCCAGGAAGAGGTGGCTACCAGGAACTGCCAGAAAGAGCACCCGAAACCACCATTTAAAGGTGTTAATCCACGCCATACATTCAACTGATCAAGTGCCCAGTTCCAGGTACATCGGAGCAAAACCAACACAAAGAGGAAGACCCAGAGGTTTTCTAAGAAAAACAGCCTGGGTTCTTTCAATACAATCCTTGAAGCCCCATATCCATATGGGAATTCCATAAAGAGTTTGAGCCAAAGT
>BHFT01043777.1:21615-36909 GCA_004320025.1 Laticauda laticaudata | reverse complement strand
TCCCCCCTCTTCACCACCTCTACGGGGTGGCTTAGCTCCAAAACCAGCCGGCTCAAGGCGCTCTGGCAGTGAGCACAGATTGAAACCATGCACGATCACGGATTTCAGTCTGTCACTGAAGAGACTCAAACTGGAAGCCTGGTACCTACTTCAATTTTTGAACTAACCAATGTTTGTCATTTAGTTTGAGCTAGAAATTCTGATTCACTTCCAAAATGTGTTTTCTTGAAACAAACAACAACAATAATCAGTTGTCAATAACAAAGACAAACAAGTCTGGGTAGTGGATATGGCAGTGCCTGATGACAGCAGAATAGAAGACAAAGAACTGGAGAAAATAACAAAATACAAAGACCTACAAATAGAAATAGAATGACTATAGAGAAAGGCAAGCAAGGGTTGTACCAATCGTAATAGGTACCTTGGGTACAGTCCCAAACCAACTGGAACACTACTTGAACACCATAGGCATTGACAAATTTGCCATTAATCAATTGCAGAAAGCGGCTTTACTTGGAACTGCTTCTATCCAGCAACGATATCTGTAACACCATCAAACATCCAGATTTGCCTATCCCAGGTCCTTGGTAAGGACTTGAGAGGTAGACAAAAATGCCAAACCCAGTCTGAACATCTGGATGACTGTGTGATGAATAATAATAATAATAACAACAATAATAAACACTGGTGACTCTTGGTGTGGTTCAACAAAGTTTCTCTCTCTAATGCTTCACAAAAGACCAGGAATAAATGGATAGATTTATATTCTTTGAGACACCAAGAAATTCTTCCATAAATAGTATTTCCATGAATAATTGACTAAAGAATCTTGCTTTACAAATGCTTGGTATTTAAAATTATTTTAAAGCACTTCAATAACATAAGAAAATTAAATTACCATTCTGTTAAATTTGTTGAACAAACTTAGCAGGTATGCAATAATTTGTTATTTTTGAATTAAATATTTTTATTTGAATCATCTTAGTGTCTTGTAAGGTCTTCAAAGCACACAGCGGTACAAGCTTCACATGTCATTATTAATTATACCAAATACATACTGCTTTGTACTGATAATTACACAAATACAATTGATATGCTTACCTTTGATCCTTGCAATCCTTGGGGTCCAGGTGGGCCTGGAGGACCCTAAATATAAAATTAATTCACTATTGCAGTATTCACATATATTCATCGAACTTATTTCTGAAACATATTCTGTTGTTCAAAATAAGCATCACAACAAGAAAACTGCATTAAAAATAGTCAAGGACTAGCAACATCAATGACAATTGATGACCATATATGGATAGACAGACAAAATGTGTACAATTAAATATCAGAATGACATTATTAAACAGCAGTGATGAAATCTGACCCTAACAAACTAAACACTTTTGGTAGACAAGACATGCATTCTGATTGTAGAATAGTAGCCAATTTACTTGATCCCTAGATAGGTATGGCCATTTAAAAGGCTGCCTATTCCCAGTTAAAGACTAGCCATCCTGTAATATATACTACTTAACACAATGCTTGCAGGAAGAATTAAATAGAATTAATTTTCAAGGCTTCTAGGATTTTATTTTTAGGTTCCTTTTTGCAGGAGAATAGGAAAATCTGACTCTTAGCACAATTTTTTTGAAAAAGTACATTAATTTTCATTTACAACCTTGCCAAAGAGATCAAGACAAGGTAAGGATCGGGTTAAATCTGACATAGTTTATACTGTGGTATCTAAGAATTATTAAGAATGTATCAATTCTATGGATTAAATAAGCAGCTGACATGATCAAAGGACACAAAAAAATAGTGGGGTTAGGATATGTATGACAAATCATGCCTGGCTCAGATTAAAACAGCCTTTCTCAACTTTTTGCCTTGGAGGAACCTTTGAAATAATATTCAGGTTTCAGATTATCCCTGCATAAAACTTACCAAAAATATGAAACCTATATAATGCTTTACAACATGTACAACACTAGCAAAGCAACAGCTCAGCAGCTGAATCCCGGCACATAAAAATTCCAATAACTATGAGCACTAGAATTACAGGGCATGCAATGTTAAAAAAATATTTATCTTTTTTTCAATTATGATCTCTTGCAGACCTTTTGTGGAGCTTAGGGACTCATGGAATCCCAGTTGAGAAGACTATAATCTCATTTCAGAAATGACTGACTCCCTAGTACCAGAAAATTTTCCAGAAAGTACTGGGAGAAGAAAACTTCAAGATTATTGCCCTCTTCTCTGCATACTTCCAATTAGTAAACTTGTGTAATTGTAAATCTTGTAAATAAGGAGGATAAAATATGGTCTGGTTGGCAATTAGTGGTCATAATTGGTTTCCAGGGTATAACTCAAAAACAAATTGCCCAGTCTTTACAGACTTTTAATAGCATCTACTCAAAGGGGTCATCCTTAAAATTTATTTTATTTATGTTTTTATCTTTAAAAAGTCATACACCTCAATTTCCTCCAAGAGCTGGAATGAGTGGCATCACTAGGGAGATAAACTCCTAAAAATAGAAAAGACAAGACAAAGATCTAGCTTGGGTTTTTTTTTTTTTTTTATNTTTTTTTTTTTTTTAATGCAAGCCAGATTGCAACAGTTAAGATATTTGGGGTAAAGTTGGGGCATGCAGACACTTTGATGCTGTCAATCTTTGTTCTACATGATTTTAGTCAGAGATCTTCTCTACTCTGCTATGTGATAAGCACTAGAGACTAGAAGAATAAGAATTGCCTTTGAGACCTTAAGCCCCACAATTTAATGTAAGTCTACAGTAAATCAATAATACAAGCTGTCATTTAGCTTGCTTTTTTTCCTTTCAATACTAATTAGCATTTCATGCTGAGTGCTCTACAGCAATGAAATAATAAAAATCTATTTATATAAAAACTTTGATCTATAATAAATAAAATAAAGCAAAAGTTTCATTGAAATACTACTAACATCTAATTATCATACATGAATTATAAAAGCCATAACCCATTAAAATATTATCATTATCATCATAATAACAATAACCTGCATTTATTTTGTACAACACTAGGTGTTGTAGATAATACTCCCACTTTCTCTTTCATTACAAGTCTTTAAGGGGAGTTAGGCTGAAAGAATCCGAAAGTCACCCAGACATTATACCTAAGAATGACTAGAATTCATGATTTTCCAGTTTTCTAGTTCAGCACTTTAGTCAGTATACTAAACTGGCTTTATATTTCCTGGAAATATCATTGTTTATCTAGATTTGGCTGACTTCAATGTCAACTCATTTTACCTGTAAGTTAATGAAAGCAGAGATGAAGAAGGCCGATAGGAAAGTATAAAAATAGAGGGTCAGCAATGTTTTCAATTACTTAGTTGCAATTTCAGTCAATATTATTTTACACATTTTTAAACAATACAAATATTCCCTTTTAGTCATTATTTGATTTTGAATAGAAAAGGAATATTTCTAATGGACAGTGGCTGCACTGAAATTTCAAGTGACTCTGTTCAAAAATTACTTATTATGGCAATTAAATTCATATCAATTGCACTGAATGAAAAAAAATAAAATTTTGAAGCAAACATGTGCTGTATCTTCTAACACAACCAATATGATTAAAAAAATAATTAAGAAAAGTAAGTTATAGGAAAAACCAACCCCTTTTTAAGTTATTGCATTTTAAAATTTCCACTGAAAATTGCACCAAAGTCTGGTTTAAATAAACATGTTTAAAAAGATCTTAGGATGCTAATGAAAGCTTGAATCCCTACTTTTTTTGCTGAAATGGCCATGCTGCAGCGATTAATTGCCATAAGTAGTAAAACTAGAGTCCTAACTTTCCACAATGCATCCACTGATACACCTGATTTAGAAAGTAGAAGCGGTGATAATGCAAAGTTAATAGATGATGGACAAAGACACATTTATAAATCAGAATAAGTGTAAACATGCAACATCACACAAGAAAACAGCTACAAAACACTGTCATGCAGTAGGAATTACCGTGACAGTTAAGGTAGTAATTCTCTGTTGGCAAAATATATTAGCAGAAAATAATGTTACCAGATGTTCAGTTTGAAACAGAATACTTTGCTTGTTTAAGAACAGATTTCACAGAATTTAGGAAAGTTTGAGACAAGCATCTAACTAGCTCCCCAAAAATAAAAAAAAATGTCTATGTACCATTTTACATCTTTACATCTAAGTATCTACATGTAACAATCCATCTACTTATTGAGTATTTACTATTAATTACTTTGTTTGCTTTCAAAAAGAAACAGTACTGTCAATTTCCTATTATATTATAATTATTTTAAGATTAATTTTTGTAAACTCACAAATAATGGTCTTGAAGGAATGTATATGCATCTGTGGAATTATAAATCATTAGGTGACTATAATTATTTATATTTAATGATGTGTGACTTAAACGATGAAATTAATTTATATGAATAAACTGTACAGTACTGAAATATATAAAATAATAATCATCTAAATCGAGCAAGATCAAATAAAATACAAATAAATAAAAGAATTATGAACAAAGTTTATCTAAAAAGAAATATTTCTTTATATTTGACCACAATATATGTTTTTTGAATAAAAGAACATGTGTGATTTCCAAAAAATGTGCAGAACTGGTTTTAGTATTTAACAAAAAGTATTTTAAATTTATTTTAAATTTAAAGTGGATTAAATGCTTAGATTTAATAATTTATAACTCTGTCTAAACAATGAATATGAATAAAAAGTTATCTCCCTTATATAGATGGTGTACATGAATTCATTATATTTTGGATGAAAATCTTATTTATATATTTTTTTTGGTCACCAATAAAAGCATTTATTTTTAGGTTCTTTGAAAAAATCCTTGAAAAGGGATAAGGATGAATCTTATATTGGCAAAAATAACTCAGTTTGCAAACATATGTCTATCATGAGACAGTAGATAGATATATGACTAAATTGTAAGAATCATTGTTATTTCATATCCAAAATCCTTCAAGTGATACCTAGATTAAAGAACTTAATTTCATGAAGAATCTTTGATTATTCTGAGGGACTAGAAACTGGACTAGACATTTATACAGCATATGGAGTATTCTAATCATTTCTGATATTTAGCATATGTGTTTTCTACAAATATTACACTTTAGCTAGTTCTCAAGTCTTCATATAACCTTAACAACAAGTGTTACAAGCTAAATTCCAGCTATATAGTGGCTATATAGCTATAATATCAAATTGACTTAAAAAAAGAAGACAACTTTGGACACAATAATTTATAGCAATATTTTTTCAGAAAACATTTACAAGAAATCTAATTTACACAAGACAATCCTGTCCATTACCTAACTATGGATAAAGGTAACAATAAGCAGCCAGAATAAAATTATTTACAACTAATTGTCCCAGGTAGCCCTTTGTCCTATATTAAAATAACTTCATTTGAAATATACATTTTTGTGAACTATTTTGGTTTGTTTTTTTCAACTTCCCAGTCTAGTTTATAACCCTAGAATTTCTTGGTTTTTTTGCCATTAAATACTAACCAAATCTGACCCAAACATAGCTTCTCTCAAACTAATACATGGTTAATTAGCTGCTGCTCCCTGTTACGGCATTTTGAATTAACTCAGTGCAAATATTTAATATTGAAATATATTCTAGCATCTTATTAACCATAAATTGCGAGCAAAGATCTGAAGATCAAAAGCAATCTTTTATTTAATGCTATTATGGAAGAATGCCAACTCTGATTATCTGTTATCTGTTAATTAAGATTCCAGACCAGGCTTCCCCAATTTGGTACCTTCCTAAAAACTGGAACTAAAACTCCCAGCCAATAGAAGTAGAAGCGATGCTACCTAGAAAATGTACATGTTGATGTACATTCCAAGGAACAACAAATTAGAGATAATTTGTTCCAGATAATCATTGCACATGGTATTTTCTAAAAATAAATGAAACTGTCTTTTACCCATTAAATCACACTATTTTACGATTAACTTATTTCCAAGTTCTGTTGTGGGAATGAAAACAGGGATCATATACATGTAAAGTTTATGCTTTATTACTCAGTTATACTGATACCATATGAACAACAGCACCTTATATTTGTTGTGTATTGATCACAAACCTGTAATGCTTCATGGATATTTCCATTGAAGTCAATGATTTCTGTGGCACCTTGGTCTCCTTTTTCTCCAGGTGGACCCTACAAAAAAACACTGGAAATGTACCAACGTGTCACATTTGTCACAAGCCCACATGACAAATTGTGTTGATGAATGCAGTAAAAACAATTTCATTTTCTTAGGCTCATTTTCAAGTATAATTAATTACAGTAACTTTGCTCCACTGGTATATGTCAACATTAATATATTTCTAATTCCACTATTTCTTAATTTAGAATTAAGGAGAGGCTCACAGAGACTGGGGAAAATTTTCTTTCTCCCAGCAGAGATTGGGTCTTTGCACAATGTGTTCAAACTGTTTTTTGACAATGGATTTCATTTTTGTTTGTAGTCTATCCAAAACAGTAGACATCAACTACTTCAATGTCTTTATTGCTAGCTTTAAATATGGTTGCTGTACTTGTCATTAACTAAGTATGATGTATATTTACAATGAGTTCCTTGTCATTGGTATAATATACTTTTAATACATTCTTGAGAAATCTATAATGCTGGGAAAGATGAAAAGAGAGAAAAAGAGAATCACCAGTAACAAAGTGGATTGTTTCAACTGCTGTGTATTTTCACAGCTATAGCGTCATCAGCAAAACACAGAATATGATATTTTTTGGACTATTAACACTTGTTAAACCTTATCCCATTCACGTCAATATTACTTTTTCCAAACTGTAGAATACAATTCAAGTTATATCTATTCGCTATTTCTTTTTTCTTGTTTTTTGAGAGAAAAATCTCCAATCCATTTTATAGTCTGTGAGTATGCATATGTGACTTAGTTTCATATATCAGTTATTTAATGAACAAAGTTGTAAATGTGTAAATTGTAGTAGGTGCTATGTTTGAAAACATATACTAAATCATTTAGAATCAGACATTCATTTAATAAATTATTAATAATAGTACACAACTTGTGAGAATCGGTATATCTATGTACTATATGTTAATGAATGATTTATGTGTTGGTTGAAAAACATTGTATAAAGCAAAGTATAATGGCTGAACAATTCTGAGAGTTGAAATCCACACATCTACTAACATTAAGAAACACTGATATGGATTATATAATCAGACTTGAAAATAATGATTGAATCCCTTTGCCTCAAGAAAGCCATTTTGTAAAGAACATATTTCAACTCACTTACCCTTGGTCCCACTGCTCCCAAATCACCATTATTTCCTGGATCACCCTAGCAGGGGGGCAAAGAATAAACATCAATATTTTAAGTTTGCTGTTACAGTAGAAAACTAAAGTCACCAAAACCTTTCCATTCTTCCACAGAATTTTCAAGTGGATGCCAAAATTATCTTCATTCTTTATAAGATGAAAGCATTGAAAAAAGACTGGGAATAAGTCCATGCAACAGCCTAATCAATGAAGAATGCAAAGTAATAATTTAGTAAATGTTTTGCTCCAGGCAATAACCAAAAGGCCTCTCATTCTCTCACTCCTTCTAAATAAAACAGGGGAATAGCCTCTCCTGTTTTCAATAAATTTTGAATACATTTGATCATTGTGCAATCATTACAAGAGATCGGTATGAGGAGATGGCATCTTTCTTACATATAAATTCTCAATAAAGCTCTGAAGATGGCATGGCTGTAATATTGTGGTAGCTGTTTTTCTCAAGAGCTGCAACGATGGCTGCAGAGCAGATATTTTATCACTGGGGATGAATGGGAGAGAAAGAAATAGCTTTTTTAGTCTCGGGCACATGGCAAGAAGGATGCTGCTTTTGCAAAAGTAGGTAAAAATCAAACTTGTTTGTCAAAGGGGGACTATGAATTAATTATAATTATTCTAATCTTTCCATGGAGAAAAAGATAACGTGGAATGAAAGAACTGGTTGAGAAAAATCTGCTGGAAAAATCAGCAACATGAATCCTAACAGAGACAAATGTAAAATCCTGCACTTGGATAGGAATAACCAAAGGTTTGACTAGATGGACTTGTCATGCAGTATATACTTGCAAGTACAGCAGTGCTTGCCAAAAAGATTCCAGGTGCCTTACAGTATCAAAGATGAACAGGAACCAACAATGTGTAATGCAACAGAAGAGAAAGCAAATTCAATGATAGATGCATCAAGAACGAATTGTGTTTAAGATCTAGAAAATGGTGTATTCTATTCTTCTCAATTCTGCATTGGTCAAGCCATATTCATAGTATTGCAAACTACTCTGAGCAATACAGTTTGAGAATCAAGACAGAAGGAATATTCACTGGGAAGTTAGCTGGCAAGCACAGGGATAAGTAGGTGATTGTTTTCATTGGGACATACTAGAAATAATTTTATTCCCAGCAGCAGGTAAGGAAATCATTTTCACCACCTTTGAGGTGAGGAGCAAATATGAAAAGAGCTCTTCAAGCCAAATTATGTGTTAATGTTTTAAATAAATAATAATACAACAAATTAATTAATAAAGTATAATAGCAAAAATATTTCAGTATTTTGCATTTGCACAGACACTCCTATCTGTAAAGGAACTAACTTCAATAGACATAAAAGATGAAGAAATAAATTACCCTGCTATAGGATGCAATAAAAAAATATATATGAAAGAGGACTGTGATGTGTCCAAAGCTTCTCATTTCTTAAGTTCTTGTCCAACACAAATGTTAATCAAAAATGATTGGGCTGGACAGACCATAATCTTATACATCTTGGAATTTCTTCTCATACTTTACTTGGAATTTACAGCCAAAATGTTTCTTCAGTCAGAATAAACCAAGAGTCAAGGCTCCATAAAAGGAAATCTAAACTACTTCCAAGAGAACAATGACACTCATAATCATAAGATATGAGGAAAATTTTTATTTCTGCTGAAAGTTTTTCTTAACTGTGTTATTAAACAATGGTTGTACTTGGGATCATTTCAGAATAAAAAAAATCCTGACTTGTGTAGGTATAAATTACATTTAAAAGATTCCCAACTACATTGGAAAGAAGGGTCATATTAATTGCATTTTATAATAGTGTTATAAAAGACTAAAATACTAAAATATAAAATAATAAAATTACTCTTGTGAAAATCAGATTTTAGTCTCTCCTTCAATCAAGATAAATAACTTTATTTGTCTCAAGAAGAAAATTGGCCTAGACAAAATAGTTTATACAATGTGTGCTTAAAATACTGTAACACAAAGCAAACAAGCAAACAAGAAAAAAGGAAGGAAGGAAAGGTATAGAGAAGAGCAATGAAGATGATAAGAGATCTGGAGGCTAAACCATACAAGCTACAATTGTAGGAACTAGGTATGTCTAGTCTAATGAAGACAAAAGGTAAAGGTTTGCCCTGTCCAGTTGTGTTCAAGTCTGGGGGTGGCACTCATCTCCCTTTCTTAGCCAGGGGAGCCAGTGTTGTCTGAAGACACATCCATGGTCATGTGGCCAGCATAATTATACGCGGAGGTGCAATATTACCTTTCTACCAAAGTGGTATCTCTTTATCTACTTGCATTTGTATGCTTTTGAATTACAGGAGGTTAGTAGGAGGTGGGGCAAATAACAGGCACTCATTCCATCATTTGATTTGGAGTCTTTAATTGCTGAGCCATCACACACCCTTAAGAAAGACAAGGACTAGGAATGACATTATAGCTGTCTTCTAGTATTTGACGGGCTGTTACAGAAAAAAGGAGACCAACCTATTCTCCAAAGCACTTGAGGAGCTTCCCACATATCTACAATACTTAGAATTCACAACCAACTATAGTCTGGATTGTTGTCTAAAAATTAAAATTCCATATATCCAGAAATTCAAAATTGAATTTCCATGTTTATGATGAGAATTGACTTTTTCAATGCATTATCTATGGAGATAAATTCAAAGATTATCTCAAACTTTTACTAACTTACCAGATATATAATTGATAAATAAGGATTTTGCATATCTTTTTAGAAAAATGCCAACAGCCAGTTATTTCCAAGCATAATGAAACCTGGAGATTTCTTCCCAAGTTTGAAATTCAAATAATCAGAGAAAGCTACCCTTTATCTAATGGTACCAGAAGCATCTTTTTTTTGTAACAGAACCCTGGCTTCCTGAAAGAAATTGCCTCAGAATTATCAGAAATTGCCTTGGGTCAAAAATGATTAAATTAAATTCCATACTTCTAAAATTTTCATTTTTCATTCAGAGCATACTCTGCCTATAACTGCTAGTCTTAATGTCTAATGTCAAATAGTATGTAATGTCTTATTTAATTTTAGTGTGAACCTAAATACTGCACTAAAATGTGGTACTAATCAACGAATTGGGGGAAAAAGAGTGGACCTTATATAGAAAAGAACTCAGAAAGAACAGAAAGGGGGGTTAACTGGGGAATAAAAATTTTTACCAGGAAAAGCTATATACACTTATATATACAGTTACTGAAAATAATTTTATTACTTTTTAAATTGATAGTCTCTGAACACTCTACCAAAATAAAAGATAATGACATGTGCTTACCATACATAACACCCCATCCACATATAGAATTCATACACGCAAAAATGGCAGTAAACAAATAACTGTGTTGATTTAGTGTATTTAACCAATAAAACCAGATGTTGCTAATAACTGACCTTTGACCCTTTAGGGCCTCTAGTTCCAGATTCACCTGACCTCCCCTGTGTATCAGAATACATACAAAATGGAGTCGAGACAGAAAAAGTAAAAAGAGAATGAAGAATTAGTTTTGGCCATAGGAAGTAAATATGTAGTAGAAACTATGCATATTTGTTAAATTGCTATTATAAAGTTACACTATAGAGACAAATGTATATATAAGAAAGTTAAGTAATCATGCATGTTATGATGATTTAACATAAGAGGATTAGTAGATGAAAATCTAGATACGTTTTGTACATGTTCCAGGAAATATTATTTCCCCAACTCCCTGAAAAACATCCTATGACTTCTAAATTAAAATGTCAGATATACAGTTTGTAAGCTGAAAAGATATTTGTTTGATTCAATCATTTTCCTTCCTATAGTGCCTTAGAAATGAGAATTCACCTCTGGCAACTTCCAGACCAATAGTTTAGGGCTCTTTCTTATTGGTAAATTATGTTCTTTTAAAAGGTGACCTTCTTCCAGATCATGCAAAAGATTTAATAAAAATATTAATAAAATTTCTGAATGTACCAGAATCAAGAAGCTTATATACACAGTTGTGCGCAATTATCAAAACAAATGTCACAAATAATAGAAATCAAATAAAAAGACAACGTGAAGTATTTCGTAAAATGCTTAGCTATGCTGTATGAAATCATACTTTTTAAGTCTCCATTTTCTGTTCCTATTCCCTTTAAAATTAAAATAGTCCCACAGTCTGATTTTCTTGTTAAAACTCTGGGAAGAATTCATTGAAACACACGGAATTTGACACCTAGTCAAAAGCATTTTGGCTTGATGAAGTTAAAGGGAACAAATGCTGAAAATAGCATTGTGTTCATACAATGCAAGCTCTGTTCCTTGTGTTCACAGGTTGTGACATCATATTCATGTACAAAACATGAGAAGAACTTGTATCATTCTGATGAAATGGGAAAATTCTGCTGAAAGCCTTGTACCTATTACATCCCCACACCTTGCCTTTACTTTGGCTAATCTAATAATATAATCTAAACAATAATAACAATATCAAAACATCTAGACAGGGTTGGATCTGTTTAGTAGTTAGATGGCAGATCACCATTAATTCCAAGTCTTATCAGATGAATTGGGAATTGGAAAATCATCCTGAAAGAAAGTAATGACAGACCACTTCCATATTGTTGCCCAGAAGATTGCATGGAAATATCCATGCAGTCACTAGAAGGTGAGCACAATTCAACAGATTCTTTTTTCACTACAGTTTTGTTATTAAGATAATGCAAAAACATTTTATTTATTTATAAAATATTTATATAACCACCCATCATAGGTCTTATCTATGATGTATGATCATTTCACATAAGCAGGACATTATTACGCACAGGTTTTAAATGAAATTCTAATGAAATTCTAGAAAATCAATTGAGTCGCACTACAAAGTCTGATTTTAAAGGCCTTTCCTTCCTCCCTGCCTCCCTCCCTTCCTTCCTTCTCTGTCTGTCTTGGACACTAACCATATATTGAAAATTCTACTTTAAATGATGAAATGTGTTTAAAGTTACCTCTCTATATGGGTCACTCTGTCCATATAGTTAGAAATCAGAATTTTGTGATACTTTTATTACAATTGTTATGCCTAAAGCACTTTAATCCCCATTCAGTATGAGGATATAAATAATATTTGCATAGTGGCAGTTTTTGATTATTAATATGAAACTTCTCCATTTTTTAAATTAAGTTTCACTGGACTATGCAATAAAAGTGAATGGCATGCATTTAAATCACTTGGAATACATGTGTTCAATCACAATGAAAAAGATTTTTCTGGTTCTGTTTAATATCCCATAACAAAGAATGTCTTTAAAGAAAATACTAAACACAAGATTTCTCAAAGGCACATTAAATATTTCAAAGTGAAACTGACCTTTGGCCCTGGAACTCCAGGCTCACCTCGTTCACCTTTCCCAGGAGGTCCTATTTCTCCTCTCTCACCCTGTTAAAAATCATAATAGATACACACAGAAGCATCATAGAACATCAGTAACTTTTGGTATTGATGAGAGTTTCTGTTGTAACATCAAAGAGAAGTAATATCAAAGAGTATGTCAAACTGGCAATTGATTCATACATACATTAGTACCAAAAGCTGTTTTAGGATAGGGGAGTGTAAATAGATTAAAATACCATTGTATATGCTTTTTCTCCCCTTTTGATTTGCCAGAAGTAAATAATCTCTGAATGCAATGGATAAAATAGGAATAATTTCAGGTGGGAAAAAGAGACAAAACAGATAATGTTTCCCATGTTTAATTGTCTATTTATTGGTTTCAGTTTTAGGTGTTGAGGCCTCAGATTGGTTTCACAGAATGAAAGCAGCTTTCGGCAGTGCTGACCCTCTTTTTAAAAAGAAGAATGAGATGAAGTCTCAGCTGTACAATTAAGAACATATCTAAAGCAATCACTGTTGCATCATTTCCTATAAGGTTGACAGCAGTTTAATTTAATTAATTTATTTTACACACATTACATATTTTGTAATGTGTTGAATTGTGATCTCAGTCTGATAAACTTTCCCTTTAGTAAGACATTAATGGCTGTGGAGGGAAATGTCTATTCTAATGATTAGGCACCAACTGATCTGATGCAGAACAAATTGTGTGTCATAAGGAAAAAATGTAAATCATACCTTTGTCCCTGGCAATCCTGGCAATCCAGGTTCTCCCTGGGGACCAAGGAAACCGGGTTCACCCTTTTAATAAATGAGCATATTAAAACTTTGTTAATTTAACTGTGAATAATTACAGAAAACATGAGTTTCCTTGAAGTTTTGTTTTTCCTAGTCACGTTTCTAGCTGTAACCCAATAGCTACGGACAGTTACAATTAATCACGTTTGATTTCCATCAGCAAGAATTATTTTGAGAAAACCCCCACCTAAGTTAAGAAAAGCAAGTGAACCAGAAGCTTTTACAGCACAAGACTTCATGAAATGAAAACCTGATATATATTCACAAATTACACACCCTCAGTTTATATTATTTGATAGAATTCCATCCCTAAGACTATGGACAGGTACAACAATCACATAACAATAACATAATTGGATAAGGATTCCTAATATATCTGGGAATTTACTATATAGGACTTCACTGGTGTAAAGGAATAAAAATATGGCAATAATATGTGGCTACTTGTGCCAATATAGCTAAGTTAAGTTTGTGGACATTTAGATGTATAACTTTTTCTGCCACTCTCTTTCCATTTAAAAGTGATCATCGATGTTAATTATAATGGTTTCCATACTCTCTCAGGTTGTCAGGGGTAGATATCTTTCAAAAGCTTTCCCTAAGTCCCTCTGGGACTAAGTCCCTCTGGGCTAAGAAGACATTTTTTTCACAATTTTACTGTCCTTTTATCTTCCTTGGACTTCAGCCAGAAATACTACAGGAGTCTTATGTGAGCTTCCCTGTAACCAAAATGCCTTCAGTAGTTCAAATTGAATAGAATCCATTGTGGCTCCTAATTCATCATTTATTCTTTTCCAAAACTTTCTCTTCAAGTACAGCCATCCTGATTGTTTCATGTCACAATATTTCTGCCTGTTAGAAATGTTTGTTTGTTATCTGCTTTCTCACACAGATTTTATTCATGAACTTGCTTGTCTGAAGCAAACAGTGCTTAACTGCTGTATACTGTTACACAAACCACATGTCCCCAAAGCTTTCTGATCCAACTAGGTTTCTTACTAGTACATCATTCAAAGCTTCAGAGTAGCCAATTAGTCCCTGTAATTTCTTTTCTTAATTCCAATTGCCCTTCTCTCATTTTTGTCAATTGTTGTGATGAAGTTCATTCAAGAATTCCCACTTAGAGAGAAGACTAAACCAAAGTGGAAGTTTAGGAGCCCCAGCTGTCTTCCCATCCCTCAACTCACTTACCATTTTATCTGCCCAGGAGATCTGCCCTTTATCTTATTTTTACTATTGTCATAATCCCAATCCATTTTTTGTAGCTTTTAGGTTTTTTTGTACTCCTAAGATCTTTTCTGCTTATCCTGATTTTCTTCTGCAGGTATTAGTGCTGCCTGGTGCATGTTCTCACCAGACCTGTTTAATTAATTAGTGCCCTACTTTTATTTTCTTAATGTAAATACCAAGCAATTAGGAATTTCATTTGTCTATAGTATATCTGATAAATTAAAATAAACAATCATCACCACATATGCTTTAAGAAGAGATCCCTTTGAATTAAAATAAATGTTAGGTGCATGTAATCATTGGCATTACTAAGAAAAGAGATTTCATCATTTATATTAAACTACATAATGAAAAAATAAACCTGTCTTATTGCTGTTCACAGCATTGTATAAATAAAATTAGTATGAAAAGCATTTCCTCTACATGAGTACAATGGCAGTTTTTCAACAGCTAGAAATAGAAAAATGTATTCAGACATGGCACATCTGAATACAGGTATATATACAGGCATATCCCTGAAAAAAATAAACTGCAAAAAAAAAAAAAA
>BHFT01043777.1:0-21608 GCA_004320025.1 Laticauda laticaudata | reverse complement strand
AAAAAAAAAAAAAAGACCAAAAGAGGTAAGCTTAGAAATAATTATGGTATATACTACAAATTATGTATGAAACTGTGAATGATTTTCAAATATATTCTTGTAATGTTTTTTTAATCATTAATGGAAACAACAATCATTCTTATGGAAGGAATTATGAAACCTTCAGCAATTTATTTAATAGGTTCAAACTTCTTGAGTCCTCACAGACTTAATATACCATAAAGTCAACTCAATGGTTACTTTGTTCTCCAATCTGTTTAATCATGATTTCAAGGATCAGAAATAAAAATGGATTGTGTGATCAAAACTACTTTGTAATGTGAGCTTTTGAAAACATCTTCAGTTTCAGAATACCATGAGCCAGTCGATACCTTAGAAACATAATATGCACGCTCAAAATACCAGTACATCAAAAATCACACCCATGTTCCATTTTCATTCATCCTTCATATCTCAAGCTCTGCTACAGTCCATACTCATTGATGCCAACTTTCCATAGAATACTATTTATAATTATGTAAACCTATAAATACATCCAAATAAACATCTCTCATCATTTCTTATTCTATTGGAAACTGTTTTTTTAATGAAAAGTACAATCCAAGCTATCAATATCCTGCCTCAGGTCACAATGATATATTTAAAAAATCTTCAACTTCTTATCAAATGGGCAAGGGTAATATGATTATATATCTTAATCTAGAAATGATCCGTATGACAGTTAACCATCCACTATCACACAAAAAGAGCTGCATCAGAACACTATATGGAAGATTAAGAATCTAGTGTGGTACCCCAAAAGCTAAACAATTGGAGAACAATTGAACAATTCAAGCATATTGGTACCAACAAGCAGTTATTACAAGATACCTGTGCAAAAAGCAAAAGAGAGAAAAGAAAAAAAAAGATAAAAGACCAACTATATGGCACACCTTGCCATACATCAAAAAAATTTCAGAAGCAGTAGAACGTAGCTTTCGAGATCTGCAAGTGAGCATCACACACTGCCCAGAGTCTACCATATGAGGACAAATTATGCACTGTAAATATGCAATGCATTTTAGGTGATAAGCAGCACTTGGAATTGTACCCAGAACCCAAATGGCAACCAATGCAGCTGGAAAAGAAGTAGAGGAACATGCTCATATCACAACATACCCATCACTGCCTGTGCTGCTGCATTCAAGATCAGCTGTAGGTTACTAATGATTTTCAAAAGAAACCCCACTTAAAGCACATTTCCATAATCCAATTGACAGGTAACTATGACTGAGTGACTCTCAGAAGATATTTCAAGTCCAGGAATTTGTGCAAAGGCCCTCATGGCCACAACTGCTGTTTGTTCTTCAAATATGAGTTGTGATTCCAAGAAGACTCCCAACTGTATACTAGCTTTGCATAGGAAACTACAACCCCCATAAACACTAAACTAAAGATAGAAGGACCCTACAACCAGAGGGGATGAAAAAAATAAAGGAATTTTTGATGCAGGTTTTGCATTTATGTATTGGCAGCTCTAGGTACAAGTTAGTAGTAAGCTAGACAAACCAGGTGATTTTTTTTTCCAGTAAAGATTTCTACCTTTTTACTTCCTTACTTCAGCTGAATTTTGCAACATCATGGATTTAACCATCAGGTTGACTTGTTCTGTAATATTAATCAAATACAGCACTATTTGACAGAGCTATTGTGAGTCAGAAAGTGAAGGTCTCCACTCTTTTTCCAACTATTGCATCCAAATTATAATATAATTATACAAGATGACAGTGGATAAGTATAGTTTCAAAATGTATTGATATTTTATTAAAGCAGCTATGCAAAAGATTTTACAGAACTTCAACATGTAACATTGAGTTGGCCATTCTGTCTGCTGACTGACTTTTTTGTTGTCTGAAAATGAACAGCACAAGCTTGTTACGTTCTTTTACACACCATAAAAAGCTTATTGTAAAGAAATGGTTGTTTTTGAGTTGTGTGCTGTCATCAGGTACTTCACTGAGAAAACAGAAAGAAAATTAGATCCTATGAAGATTAGTGTTCTTAATGGCGTGTGAAGGCAAGTAAACAAGGAATTCCATTTCAATAAGGCATTCCACTGCAATGCAGCAACAAAGAGAAAACAAAGAGATATCCAGTTTGATTTGATCGGTGCTCTTTATAGATTCAGACGCCATGGTGCCTTAAATGTTCAAAAGCCAAGAATGCAGGCAGGTGTATTTTAATATTTATTTAATGGGTAATTGTATGAATATTTTTAAAGCGGATGGGAAGTCATCCTCTTCTCAGGAAAATACAGTGAAAATATTTTTCAAGTGTCCTACTGATTCAGTTTTTAATACAGAATGTCTATGAAGCTCATACTAATCACAAATTAATCACAAATTAAGCTTTATTTTTGTTTTCTTTCTCATAGAAACCAATGATTCTCTCACCATTCAGATTAGCAAAAGCCAAATGGATCAACATTCAATTTTTATTCAACTTTATGATGAAATAGATACTTCCAACTGAACTGGATTGGTCTATTGATTAAAACACTGGACCAGAAGCACATAAACCTGATTTCTATTCCTATTTTAGGCATGGAAGTCAACTGGGCCAATTACTTCCCTTAGTCTTAGGAAAAAGGCAAATGCAAATCTTTTATAAAAAATATTGCCTAGAAATTTACAGGGACATGTCCATGTTCTTGCTAGATGTCATGCCTATCTCAAAAACAAACCTAAACAACTCAAGACAGAATATGGGAGCAGAATAATTTGTGTGGCATATTTACCAGGATAAATATTTTAATGAATTGAGGGATCATATCAAATTAGTTGATAAGAATAGGAAAAAAAGAGAAGGAATGTCCTCAAAATGGAAAAGACTATAGACCTTTCAGCTGAAAGAAGATGCCTTGAAAATGTGCTGCAACTTGGAAGGAACTTCTTTACTACTAAATTTAATCATTTTTATAATGTCTAAGCATGGTTTCTTTGTTCCTTACTCTTATGCAGAACTCTATAGGTCATAAAAGAAATGGGGAGGGCTGTATGTAGCTTAATGGCTATAGATTGCACAAAATAAGAAACTTAGCTACCCTTCACTTCTCCAACTATGGCTGATACCAAGTGATGATCTTAATTTACAGAATAAAAAGTTTCAGGTACGTTAACAGTGGTCCAAACTGCATGTTAATTATACATGTCCTATATTTATAATAAAACTGTATGGATCAATGTTTTTCAAGATTAGAAACTTCTAAGATGCAACTCCTAGAATCCCCTGGCCAGCAATAGTATAGATAATATATGTATATTAATTACCTTAATTCCAGGTAACCCAGGAAGTCCAGGAAGTCCAGGTTCACCCTGCAATTATATTGCATTGCAATAGAATATTACATTGTTTTAATAGCAGGAAAATGTTGCACAAATCAAAATATGTACAGTATTTTGAAACTACTGCTTAGTTTATCTCTGCTACTTAAAATACCTTTCCATTTAATATAGTGGAACAAAATTTCAGTTCATTGGAAAAGACTGTGTCATTTTTCACTTCTGAGAATCAAAGTTCAAATACATCTAGGAAGCCAAAATTATATATTTGAACACATTACCTTTTGCCCTGGTCTACCCGATTGTCCAGGTTCTCCCTAAAACAAAGAAACAAATCATAAAGCAGAAGATTAAAATTAAAGGATGGCACCAATTTCAAGATAAGAAAGAAAATTTAATTTTGGCATACATGTGAAAAAGTTCTTGTTATTCACATTACCTTAATTCCAGCAGCAGAAGATCCAGAATCACCCTGGATGATGATGATAATTAATAATAATAATAATAATAATAATAATAATAATAATAATAATAATAATGCAGAAGTAGAGGTTTACTTCAATTAAAAACCTATTGAAGAAAAAAAGCATGTATTGGCTGATTACATAAAAGGCAGCCAAGAACAAGCACTGATTGATATTAAAAATTGGAACTTACTGGATGTGCAAGAAACAAAGCATGAATATAGAACTAAGGGAATAAAATCCAGAACAGAATGCTGGCAAGGAAAAGTATTACATGGTCAATTGCTATAAAAGATTGAGAGAAAGTGGATAAAGTGAATAAAGATAAAACCTGGCAGTGACTTATACACTGGAAACTAAAGGCTTGATTTTGGCTGCTCAAGAGTAAACTAATGCAATCAAGGCTAGAATTGAAAAAAATCATACAATGATTCAAAGTGCAAATCGTACAAAACAGAAGGAGCAGCAATAGATCATATACCCAAAAGTTTGAACAGCGACATAACAGCCACCAGAATAATATCTGTAAAAATTAAGATGTGCTAGTGGGAACATACTACATAGTTGAAAAAGTACTCAAAAATAAGCATGTTAAAATATTGTTGGATTTCCAAATACAAATACAAACTGATATAATCTTGGCCCATAAGACACCAAGAAAGTACTTTAAATTGGTTTATTATTTTATAAATGTTTGTGGCTATGAAGTCAAGGAAGAATAGAGATAATGTATGCTTACTTTAACTGTTTCTAGTTGAGAAAGAACAGTTTACTGAACCATCTACTATTTACAAATTTTACCAGCTCACATGATGGAATATGTCCTATGTAGTAGGAATGTGAGAATTGGCAGTGTATTCCTCCTAAGTTTCACTTTTGAATCTCTGGTGTATTTGGTTAAAACTGAGTATTTCAAGTGTGGGAAAGAAAGCTCTATAAATGCAAGCCAAAGATATATGAAGTCCAACTAGAATTCATGAGTAATATGAGGTGTCTGTCTGCATATATGCCTTCTGAAACAGAACAAGAAAACCAGGAAAGCAAAAGCAGAAAATTCTGGACTCTACAGTTACACAAAACAGGCTTCAGCCATCCTATATGATCTGAGGGATTTCTTCCCTCAATTTTTATGCAGTTGACTGAAGGAGAAAGGAAAAAGATACGTGCTAAACGTATTGTGTTCAAATTGTTTTGAGCTCATTATGTCCCATTTCAGTTTAAAACAGTTGCCTGAAGCTCAGCACAGATTTACTAATTTTACAAGAAATATTTAGATATAATAACAAGAAATACAAAGAAATCTGGGGAGGAGATCCCACAAGCTAGGAGATTCATGGTAATTACTGACATTTTGCAGAAGAAATATTACAATGAAAAATGTCCTAATAAATTGTCCCTTTTAGCAACATTATAGTGAAGTTTATATGGATGACATCAGTTTAATTAGTTATCACAAATAATATGATGATACTAAGATTACAGTTACTAAAAACAAAATCAAATAATTCATATTGTTAAAACAAATGTTCTTGACTATGCCTTGCAAACACTATAAAATAAACATTTGTGAATGCATATTGGAACTACAATTTTGAATATATTACATTTTATTAAATTTTAGCATTAAAATTATAATTAATTTTTTTTTAAATTATCTCTGTTGTTTTTAACCTGAATTTAAATGTACTCAGTGACTTTCTCTATGAATTGTACCTTTTCTCCAGGGTGACCTTTAGGACCAGTTTCTCCAGCATCACCCTAAATATCAGAATAAGTTTTTTAATTTTTTTTTAATTTACCAGTTGCTTCCTATTAAAAGCATCCTATATTTATTACTATTGACAGTTTTGAAGAAAGCTATAAAACTAGGTGAAGGAAATGAACAAAAAGAGTGACCGAGTAATGGAAGAAAGAAATGATATAGTAGAAAAATAGAACAATATTTCAGTCTATATCTGTACTGGCGGTAGTCTGTCTTCCTGTCATATCAAACTTGGTTTTTGCTTAATTTTTTTTTACAATAATATTTACTGAAATTTAAAATTACAAAGATTAAAAACTAATATAAACCAAGACTAATATAAACAAGAAAAAAAATAGAAAATGAAAAAGGGGAAAGAATGGGAAGAGAATGAATGAATGAATAAATGAATGAATGAACAAACAAATGAATATTCTCTAATATTCCAAGAAAAAGATATTTTCATCCCATATCTCATCATTTTTCTATTAACAAATATTAAAATATTTTTTTAATCAGAAAAAAAGTCTAATAACACTGGTTTAAAATAACTATGTAGTTATTTTCAACATTGTTTTTCTTTACAGAATTTCATAAATTCTCAAGAATGTAGAATCTGAGCTGGGAATTTCCTGAAACTTTAGGCCTCAATAGCATCATCTAGAGTCCTAGACCATTACAATTAAATGCTTAAGCTCCTTTTTTTTTTGTTCCTTTCTCTTCCCAAATTGGATGCCTTATTTCAATTCTTCCAGTTACAATGTGACCTACAACATTTCAAAATGAAAAATCTGATTTTCTATAGTTTTTACAGGACCTTATGAATACATAACATTGAACTGGGTGCTGATTTTCTAAGTTTTTGAATAAAATGAAATGTAAAAAAAAGTTGTTGAACACTTCACAATTCAATTTTGAAATTATTTGTTTGTATACATACATAAGTATTTACATTACCTTTTCTCCCCGTTGTCCAGGATCGCCCTAATTGAAACAGAAGACAGAAATAATGCATTTATTGTTCTCAAAGGACATTCATGCAGATCTGTCAGACCTTTATCAGACCTTTATCTATGACCATTGCATCTATTTAATAAATATACATGTAAGAATAAAAATAGTAATTTTAACATTGATTCAATAGAAATATGATACACTGTCTTATATTTGGACTTCTTGTGACTATGTAAAGCAGGGGGCTCCCAATCCATAAGCCGCAATCTGTTCGGAACCTTGCAAGCTGAGGGCGTGTGTGTGAAGCTTTCCTTGTTGAGCAGCGGCCACCAGCCCCTGCATATGAAGTGTGTGAACAGCAGGCACCCTTGCACACCACTCACACAAATAGAGCTGTGCACACCCAACTGCCACTTTCACAGAACCATCCCGTCCCCCCCCCCCCCCNTCCCCCCCCCCCCCACTGGGTCATCAAGCCTGAAAAGTTGGGAATTGTTGACATAGAGAGTCTAGACTGATTGCTCTTTTAATTTCTCCTCCTTGTTCTGCCATTCCTTCTCCTACCCGATGAGAAACTATAATCTCAAATAACTAATAGTTTTGTTTTGGCTTGTTATTATCTTGCAGTTGTACTCTCAGACTCCATCAAAATCAATTTGCTTTCATATTAATGACTGCTTACAGACTGGAAAGCATCTTTAAAGGCTCTGATTATGTTTGAACTTTGCCTCTATATAGTTCATTCAAACTTTTTTGATTATTGATTTCTTGCATTTCTCAAATATAACAACAGGGAAACTAATTAGCTATTAACTATTATCAGTGAAACTCTAAAGTGAGAAATGTGTGTTCCAAGATGATCATTTTCAGATCTTGTCTCATTCCTATGAGATCCAAATTCTGTGGTAGGATTCACTTTTTTTTTAATCTGTGGGCATAGCTTGGTGGGCAGGGCAGGGGAAGGCTACTGTAAAATCTCCAGTCAGAAGAGGTATTTTCTGGTTCTCCGAACTACTCAAAATTTCAGCTAGTGGTTTTCCAGAACTAGTCAGAATCTGCTGAATACCACCTCTGGTTGTGACCTAGGACTGCATGCTAAAAATACATTAGCATGACCAATGAAATCAAAGAATGTAGACAATTAAACTTAAGAGCATTTATATACTAGTTATAGGACTGCTTTTTTTCTTTTGAGATATTTTTTCTTGATCAGACTGTCTTGATCACCACCAGACTTAAGAAATGCATGATGCTTTGACCCCATATGTTTAATGAATAAGACAAAAGCTTCATTAAAGCAGATTTATCACTGATGTGACAAATTACAATAGTAATATGATTTATTAATCATATTTTCTGAAACATTATTGCATACAAAGCTACAAATTACCAATTATTACTGCAACTTAAACATCACTATAGTAGGGAAGTTTTCAACCATTACTGTATATTCTATATGACTAATCTATTTGCCAGGTACAAATTTAAGGAAACTTCAAGGCCCTTCTTTTTCTTCTTTATCTTTATAATGGGATTGGGATAATGGTTCAAATACATACTTCTTCAGTTAGAAGAATATCTTCTAATAGCTTTAAAAACTATATAGTTTACACTGTATGTAAACTAGGACATTTGACAATTAATAAGGCTAGGACATACATATCTGCTTTGCACCAAGGCAGAGTTTCTGTCCATGTAGGTTAGTATTTTGACTATAAGCAGCTCTTCAGGGTTAAGATATGTGCATCATTTTCAGTCCTGGTCCCTGAAACTTTCTCTAACTGAAAACTGAAAGGGAGAATTGTACTGCTAATCAACCAAATTTGGTTTATCAGAAAATCTCATTCAGCCATATTTCACTCAATAAAACCAGTTAATGTATGTGTAAACATACATTAAATTTTGCAAAGGACATCTTTGTATAGGGAGCTGGGAAAATGAAGATCCTTTTCATCAAAGGATCATCATGTGTGAATCATCTACAGAAAAGTCTCATTATTTAAATCATATATGACTACAGAAGAAACTAGAGAGTGTGGTGGTTCACAAGGTTAGGATGCTGGTTAGGACAATCAGCAGGCTCATAATCGAGACCTGGTTGCTACTGTGAGCTCTCATTACATGCTACGACTCCTGCCGACCCAGCAGTTTGAAAGCAAGCGACTGCAAGTAGATAAATGGGTAGCACTTCGGTGGACAACTTGACAGGGACATGAAAGAGCTGCCAACTGGCCATTGTCAGATAATGGTAATGTTACCATACAATCCTTTCAACCCAGAATGCTGTGGAGCTCCCGCTATGACTATAGTAGTACAGAAGAATCTTATGGGAATATTGTAATATAATCCATTTATTCTTTTGATATAAGTAAAATATATTTTATAGCAATTATCTGAGTGTGTGCATTGAAGAACATTGTTCTACTCTCTATGAGCTCCACTGATAAATGTAATGTCACAAACTATTCTGCTACAAAAAACGACTTTGAAAAGAATTGAAAAAAAAGATCATGTAGAAAAAGAGAGTGTAAAAAATTACTAGACAGTATTTTATCTACTAACCTTAAGCCCAGAGTCTCCTCTTTCTCCCATTACACCAGGTTCTCCCTGAAATAATGCCATAAAAAATAAATTGAATTGAACTGGATCAGCAAATTTCATGCCTAAGTGATCAATTCAAAAGTATTATAAATGTTGCAATAAAAAGAGAAATGAAAATTTATGTTTCATTTATAATTCTCTTTTATTATTTTCAAAGAATGGTTGATTAATACAAATAATTAAACTAATACATAGGATAATTACTATTTTTGGTATATCATAAATTTATTAACATTTGTTTCATCTCTGTCATGAACTCCTTTTAAATGGAAAGAGGATAAAGGTATTTCTAACAGCATTAAATATGCAAATATACAAATCTCAAAAAATTGTTTTACATTAAGAATAGAGTGGAGATAAGGATGGACAATAATTGCATTAAGCAAGATTTTTTTTAAAAAAAAACTTACTTTAATATAGTTTATTAAATAGGGATTAAATATCGATTAAATCCGAGCTGATGCCTCAGAAATAACCCATTTTAAAATATAAAATCCATAGTTGGAAAATATATTTATAGGATTATCAAAATGTCATGCAACAGCATGTAAATTGTTTATTCTTTTAGATATTTTTGATAGCCTCAAGTAAATAGGGTATTCTCCAGATAATTGAAATTCAGCTTGCAGAATTCCCAAATAGTTGTCATATTGCCACAATGGTAAGGATTCAAAGTATGATGAACTAGTTTAGCCTGACTGAAGCAAGTCCTCAATATGATTTCCCCTCTAAAAATGTAGTGCTGTCATCCTTGCAGATTCAACCAAGTTTAGAGCTTCCTGTGTGGAGCTTTCCAAGGTTCTGAAAATACTTAATTTTGCCAAAGCAGAGACCTTTTTAAAACTGGCTCCCTTGAAGTCCTTATATTGGGCAAGAAAGGTTTTTTCCAAGCCTGTAAAACTGAATGAAGGTACTGATGTCCCAAAACTACACTTCTGGAAAACAGACAGTGTGAATTCTTATGGCAGTCTTCTTGTCACAAAGTCGATTGCTTCAAAGTTGTTAATAGATATCACAAAGAACAGCAGGACAACTTATCCCATATGACTTAGTGGAAGATACTTCTCCTACCAGAATCGATGACAATCCTGCTGTATAACAAAATCTATTGGCTCAGAGTCAGAAGAATCATCCAAAGGCTAACAGGCCAAAGCTTGTTATATGCTTTAATCAGTCTTGTGAAAAAATACTCTGTAATGGACATATGTAATGGAACATGCCTGGGGAAAGAAGCTAAGCAAGGTTGGGACTAATCACTAATTTTGTGAGAGAACTTCTACCACCCCATCCCAACCCCAGAAATTAAGTAAACTATAGACCTTGAAAACATCATGGAAAAAAGCAACGGCAACCCCACTTCTGTACTGTTGCCACAAACAAACAAAATACAGTACAGTGGATGTGTCCATAGCTTTCAAACTCAATTTGAAGTACATTTCCTCTTCTTCACTTGATAAAACAGAATTTTACCATGTCTCCAAATACAGTTGGAGGATATTTCTTAGTTCAATTTTATAGGAAAGCAGAAGGATTTCTTGATGACAAAAAAAGAAAATTTATAGAATTTCACTAATTTATGCCAATTTATTTGTAAATTATATTACAATTTTTAAAAAGAAACCAGATTTCTTCTGGGTTCTATGAGCCAAAGGCAGGGATAATGAAAAGTGGTATTTTGGATATGTTCCTAACATTCTGAGCTGGAGCTGAACAAGAACTTTTCAATATACTTTTCCTCTTCTTTATTACCTCCCTGATATCTTAAATTATTTTTTCTATGGCTTTTCTGCCCATCTGGCAAGTTAAATAAATAATGCATATTTTTAGCAATGTTCTGAATGCTTACAAAACCTGCCTGGGAACTTTCTGTACAAACTAAAGGCAGTGATGTTTGGTATCTTGGTTACGTGGTGCTAGGGATTCAAACCACCAACCTTTCTGATCGACAAGCTTAGCATCTTAGTCACTGAGCAACCATGTCCCTCAGGTTAGAGGTAGATTTAGTTAATTAAGATGTTTAAATGACTAAAATGACTAAATATTTTCTAGTTATGATATTTTTTTCTCTCTCATTTCAGTGTGACTTAATAGGATTCAGTTCCATGACTGTAGAGCAAAAGAAGACTGCAGAAAGTCTTTTCCTGGGCAATTGTCAAATAGAAGTGAGCACAGAATGTACACAGTTACTATGGTTATAGATGGAACCCAGCAGCAACTATATATTTCATATGCATGAGTTTATTTATGACTAATTGATGCACTTGCTCATCTTTCTCTCACAACAGTTTTATGAGATATTCAAAACAAAGAGAAAAAGACTGGTCCAATTTCATTTGAATAATGCATATTAATCCAATGTGCTATATTAACCAGCATAATGCTTTATTGTGAAGTCAATTTTAGAATTTGCCTTGCCAATGTGCATCATTTTAATAGTCAAAATTTATATTATATACAGAACAAGCTAAGGTTGTATCTATGAAGTGTAAAACAATGCAAATCCTCTTTTTATGTTAGGCAATGTAATTTTTGTTTTTATGCATACATCTTTTCTGTACTAAAATATTTTAATGTACATATTCTGAAATATTCAGTTGATTGGCATTAAGGCATCATTTCAATTATGTTATAAATTCAGTAATTGTTCATTAGGGATCAATTTGTTATACCTCACAAGAATGCCTCAGAAACTGGAAAAATACTGAGCTTTCCCCAAATGCCATCACTCTGCTAAACAAACAATTCCCTAAAGACTGTCAAACTATTTACTAAATCTGCATTACTATTAGTATTAATCTTCCTATCCTTCCTTTCACCTATCTCCTCCCACTTATGACTGTATAATTGTAACTTTGTTGCTTGTATCCTTACAATTTTATTGACTGTTTCCTAGCATGATTTGATTGCTTATTGTATTCTATGACTATATTTATATATTATATACTCCAGGACTATACAACCCTATGGCTGTTATTAAGTGTTGTACCTTATAATTCTTGATGAATTTATCTTATCTTTTATGTGCACCAAGACAAATTCCATGTGTGTCCAATCACCCTTGGCTAATAAAGTATTCTATTCTGTTCTCTTCTGTTCTCTTCTGTTCTCTTCTGTTCTATTTAATTTAATCTTCCAAGTGCTATTTCTGTGTATTCTAGTCTATGATGAATATTATCAACTATACTTGGAGATGTTTAGAAATACAGAACCAAGCTTTCTGAGCTTTGTTCTGTTTTGGTTTACAGAACCTTATTTTGAAAGAACTACTGATTCTTCAAAAGGCCTTAGCTCTAATGTGAGAATGCACAACAGCAGCATCCATAATGCACAATGGAACTAAATTTATTCCAGCTTCATCTGGCATTACATCTTGCATAATAATATGACATATGTCATGAAATTGACAGAATTTTAACTTACCCTCCTATCTGAAAGATTAAATAATTAAATAAAAGCAAAGTACTGTCTTAAAAAAAGGCAGAGCTGTTTTGAAACACAGAAGTCTAACATTTGAAAAGAGCTTCTGTGTGAACGCAATGCTATTTCTTTTTGTAATATAAGCTCTTCCTTAGTTTAACCAGTTTTAAACTAAGGAAGAACTTACTTGGCAAACAAAAAACACCCAAGCCAAACCAAACCAAAACCCAAAGGACTTTAATATATACTGCTATGCCTCTGAGCATCTAATTAATATGAAAACATAAGGATAATAGATTTGAACTGAGAAAGGTTAAAGTTTCAGATTGTCCATAGCAATCCAGTTATAGGTTACAGAAAGTAGAATTTACACTGAAGAGAAAACAAATCATTGAATCATTGGTGCTCTCTGAATTTGGCTGTTTGCTTGCAGATATTTTGTTACCCAGATATCAACAGTGCTGATGAGTGTGGGGCTGCCCCACACTATACAGTACCTTATCTTACCAATGTTGGTTGGGATTTGATTTTCTTCTTGGCAGTTCCTTGATTGGGGTCTTATTTTATTTCTGATTGTTTGCCTAGTGTTAATCCCTTCTTATGTGGATTTTGTCTACTGGGAGGGATGTGTTGTAGTCTTTTTGTTTCCTCTTTAGTCTTTTGTTATCTCTTTTGAATGGTTTGTAAATATGTTATATTTCTATGTATCTCTTGATGGTTAATTTGCCTGAATACCAAGATTCTAGAAATTCCCTAGCATTTTTGGATTAGTTTTCTCTAGCTTTTTTGGATTTGGAATTTGCCATTTGAAAGTGTGTCTGTGTCTGTTCAAACTGGAACGCATCCCCTCCAGCAGCCAATGCCCAGAATAAGGAAAGAAAATAATAGAATCTTTATCTGTAGACATTCATTAAGGAAGACATGCATTGTGATATTGTGTTATAATATTGCAAGGCAAGTATGCAAAATAGCACTTAAATCATGGCACCATAATGTACATTTCATTATTTTGGCATCATTCATCATGTTTAAGAACAGTTGAATAAATTCTCATTTCTGAAATATACCTCTTAGCAATATGTCCAACATCAGAACAGAGCTTTGTAGAAACACCCATGGTTAATTTATTATAAGGCTAAATCAGTGAAAAGTCTTTCCATGGCAAGAATAAGTAGAAGAAACAAAATTTAGGCTACTTTATTTTAATGTAAACTGATGAATATTTTAAAAAAGAAAAGGTAGTATCTATGAAAACAACAGTTTGTCCATTCATTACATAAATTCTACTGTGCCAAATGTTTTTGTTCATGCTAAATTAATCTTTAATAATGCAGTTTTATGAGGCCCATGATTTAAAAAACATTTTACCTAAGACTCAAATTATTAAAATATCAACCTGATCAGCCAAGAATGACACACTAGTTACTGCAAATTCTAATACACATTTAAAGGAATTTAACTATTGTTCTTGGGCATAAATTGTCCTTGTGGAAGTTATAATGACTTAATTTTATTATGGAAATTTAAAGAAATGTTAAATTACTAGAAATACTGGAGGGACAATTTTTTCTAGTCATATATAATGTTGGGTTGAATATTTATATTGGTTTAGTTAAAGGTTTAATGCAGGTTGCCAGTCAAAGAGTTGTGAGACAACAAAATTTAAAGTGAACTGCTACCTTAAAGAATTGTCTTTAACGCCTATATCACTAAGCCTATATCACTTATTTTCTTGATAAAGGAGAAATACCAGTCACCGAGAACCCTTCACTTATTTTCTCATGGAGTAATATTTTAACTGATCTCTAGTTTTGCTTTCTGCCAAATGCATTGATTTCTGTTTCTCCTCAATGCAATCCCCACAGGAGGGATTTAATTTTCTTCATCTTTCTTACTTTGCTCTCTAACCTTACAGTCATCAATAAAAGTTTAAACTAAAGAGCAACACTGTATTTTCTAGGCTCCATTAATTTCATTTGGTTTTATGCTCATAGAACATTGTGTTGGATTGCAGTCATTCCAGTTGTACATTGTTTATTGTCTCTCATGCCACAGTGTTCACAATTTATATAATTTTTTCTGACCAAGACAAACTATGTGGCCTACTTTTTGCTTTTATATTAGAGAAAATGTCTTAATTTCATGGATTTGCAAAAATAGTATTTCAAAATAGCAATGCTATCCTGGGAATAAGAGCCATTGAATTAAGTTAGAGTAATTTCTAAACAGATTACAATAGTAAGTTACCTGTTGTCCATCTGTTCCTGGAACACCAGGTGCACCAAATGAACCCTGAAGAAAATCATATATTTCAATTTAACAAAATTATCAAACAGATCATGCAATTTTTCACTGTAGATATTTAGCTTTTATAAATTATGGAACTTATTCATACATTCAGCTTTCAGTGGCATTATTCTTTACATTAAATATAAAGATTTATTTTTTTATGTTATTGTTGTGTATCCTGTTTCAGAATTATGAAGCAAACTTTGTGTGCTAAAAATGAATCCAATGTTTAAAAGTTGCTCATAGTTTTAGAATATATTCCATATTTTATTTTTAAAGAATTACCTAAATGCTTCTAATTTTGAATATGGTAATCATCAGTGATGGGACTGAACCATTAGCTCCAAGGGTGGGATTCTACAGGTTCACACCTATTCGCGAGAACCAGTTGTTAATATTCTAAGCAGTTTGGAGAACCGATTGTTAGAAGAAATTACTGGCTTAATCCTGTAAGGAAGGCAGGAAGGAAACATTCTGGTGTTGCTTTCAGAAACTGCCTCTCCGTTAACCCTTATTACATTCTTGGCTGGACTAGACTTCCTACCTCTGGAACTTCTCTGGAGTTTCTTTCCCCTCCTTTGCTGATACTTTGCTTGTGTGGAGTGACCATTCAAAGTTACAATGGCACTGAAAAAAGTGACTTATGGCCATTTTTCACACTTATGACTATTGCAGCATCCCCAGTTATGAGAAGCCAGGTGAGGAGATGCATGCCTTGATGTGACTGATATTGAGTTGGCCATGCCCAGCCAGTCACATGACTACCAAACCATACCCACCAACTAAGACACACCCACAGAACTAGTTATTAAAAATATTGAATCCCACCCCTGGTTAGCTCTAAAGATCAGCTGAGAGGGAACCAGTTCATTCCGATGATCTTCTGTTCTTCTGTTTGGCCTACCCACCAGCCTGGGCTCTAGGCTGTTCTTTATGTCCTGCTTTTTCAACCTCAGCTGCTTGACGTGGCACAGCTGATTGCTGTGCGTGCTCTGTAATAAACAGGGCTTGCAGGAAAAGATGATTTTCAAATGCTGCACGTGCTTACCAAACTGGCTATTACACTGGATGAATCCCACCCCTGGTTATCATCCACGTGTTATCAATATACTCCTTTCCTTTTTTATAAAATACTGAACTGAAAATCACCTGTGAAAATTGTTTTCTTAATTGCCATAGCATTTACTTAATGCCCACAGAGTTTACTTAAAAAGACCATTGCATATTGAAAAATTGGGTCAAATCACCTCAATTTACAATCACAATGACTTATGACCATAATTCCAGGCTTAATTACAATTGTCCATTGTACAGCTATAGACCTTGCATTTCAAAAGTGGGCACATTACTGCATAATTGTTATTAATAATTTTATATGATTACAATTAGTATGTTAAAATTATTTAATATTTTATTATAAATAGACTATTGTCTATTATATAAATAAACTATGGTGATAGTAGCTGATGACTTTATTTTATATTTTTTAAAAAGAAAATACCACTTGCTGTTTATAAACAGAAGTTTTGTCCAATTTACAAGTCACAATTATTTTAGTTTCCTTTAATTCCTTCTTGAACCCCTACAGTTTCTGAAATGTCAATATAACATTTTATTTTAAAGAAACAGTAATCCAAACAATTTGTCTTGAGTTGAGGATGGAGAGAGAGGGGGCAGCTGCCTCGCCCCCTCAGAAAATTAATTTGAAATTTTTTTTATTCCTCCATATTTGGTACTGGTACAATGCTACAGTCCATAAATTGTGAATTCACTCTTTCACTGTCAATCCTGATGAATGTAAATAATATTGAAAACATTCATAAGAAGTCAATTCTCTGGTTACTATAGAAATCAAATTATACTGGCCAGCAATCAAAAATCCATATTTCAGCAACACCTAGAATCTTTTTTTCTTACATCATATCTATTATATAGCAATAATAGATATGAGAATAGATAATAGCAATATAGCAATCTATTCAAAGGCCAAACGAAATTCAAGATGCATTTTCCACTATGTTTAGAGTCTGGTTTCATTATTTTACCAGTTCAAGTCAGAACATTATAACTCTTTAACTGGTAAATTTTAGCTAACAGGTGAAAGGAAACATTGCCCTCATCTCTATAACTAAGCTGTGTTGGTGAGGAGTTGAGATTTTTCTTCTTCCTTTAGTGGTTAGTGGTTAGTTAGTGGTTTTTGAGAAAATAGAGCTCACAAACTGAACAGCTGCTATAGAATGCCAGTAGATTGTACCTTGGCACTAGGCAGAAAAAAAACCCCTTTCTTATCACTGAGTAGACTATACCTTTTGTCCCGGAGGCCCCTGAGGTCCCTAAAAGGGAGAACAATGGAATTAACATAATAATATAGACAGTTTAAGTTTAAATAACTAATTAAAAGCATGCTCCACTGTGTAACTACCTATCTTGAGTCAAAGTAATTGATGTTTTGTACATTAGGGAAAACCTAAGTATTCTGTAAAAATACAATAGGTATTTTTCTCTTTCTGTATATTAATTATGACCTGCTAGATTCCTTACTTCCTTCCAGAACCCCACTGCACATGCAGCCCAACACCTGATTGTTGGATATCTGGCACGCATGTGCAGAGTTCACGGATGCGTGGGAGACTTACAGGGCACGCAGGGAAGTTGCACATGCATACGCAGGGGCATGGGCGCACGCATTGCCTTCTGGGTGCTGGCACATGAGCATGTGTGTGTGAACGCAATTTTTGGCACAGGAGCCCAAAAAGGTTAGCCACCACTGTTCTACATTACATTCATTCTCTGTGCTACTGTATAGAAAATCACTGTTCAACAAAAATCAATGTATAAACTTGATTGGCGCAGATATTTCAACCATAAATGTGAGTAATTAAAGTAAGGGGGGAAATGTTATCTTTTGTTAATCAAATTAGAATGAAGATTACAGAGGTGAATAAAACTGAACTTTTATCAATTAAATGCAGAATTATGACACCATTTACCTTAATATTGCATGTAGGATTGAAGGCTTATAGAGGGGAAATTTGCAGTGTTAACAATTCCTATCAACTATTCCAATTCTCTAGCTGTGAAAAACTGCAAATCAGGATTGTCTCTTAAAATGGGATTTATTTAGGCTGTTGTGATTGCTTTTCTAGCTAAGGAGTCAGATAAAAAATGTGTTAATTAAATATAAAAATAAATCATGCATTGTGATCTATGAGTTTGGAATATAGTAGACTCTCAAAAAATAACCTTTTCTCTTATTACAATACTATAACATAATATTGACATATTTTTCTTTCTTTCTGTTCCCAGAGGAAAATGAATCATATGCACTGAAAAAAAATCTTTCTTCAGAAAAAAGGCTGCCTGCAGCAGTTATGACTAGATATGCCAACTGTAATTAAAACCACCCTCGGAATGCATTTCACCATTTATTCATACTGACATATGTTCCTTGCCCTGTGAACTTGAAGCACATTGAGTTGAGTCAAGCATCAGCTATATTCTGGAAATTCTCTAGAATGGCCATAGAAGAGGTTTGGCACTTCAGGTCATGAAGACTTTGCTTTTTATTTACTTATGATCTATTTATAACTTTCTCTCCTTCCTATTTCTCCATACACTCTTAGAGAGAACAAAGGAATGCAAGTTATTAATATACATACAAACTGACTTAACTGACTACTTGAATAGCAGAGGGTACAATGCTGGTTTTAGGAAGCATGCTACATGGATATCTTGCAGCTTTTGTGGAAGGAACATTTTTAAAAAATGTTTAAAATGTTTCAGAATGTATGTTAGCATTTTACATAGTTTGTTCTTGTATTTTTGTTTTGCTATTGGTTGGGGGAGAAGGTTTTTGGCAATATTTTATAATAGTTCTAACAATTTAACATGCTGTTAAGAAATGGTACCCAAAGTTACATGAACAGTTGTACTCTGTTTTATAAGTAAGTGCTCTGGGCCTCCTGAAGGTATCAAATTCAGCACTGTGAGAAGTGAAATCTTAAACTTGTTGCATAACACAATCAAACAAAACTCTTTGTTATCAAATTTCAAATGCCTGTTATTTAAATATCTATTCATAAACATATCTGAAAATTCTGCTTTTATGTTGGGAATCAGCAGTTTTTCTCCATTTTTATCAAGTAGCAGAAGAGATACCTCTTTCATAGAAAAAGGTTAAAAACAAAAAAACAAAGCAATTCTTTCATGCCTTCTGCAATTTAACATTAAGCCATCCACAATTTAACATCCTCTTGATATGTGTAAGAGATGAGTAGGCTGAGCCCAAGGGTGGGATCAAATGTGTTATCAGTTTGGAATAGCTACACTCCAACAAGAAATCCAAGTCCAAGCTCCCCCCTTCCTCCCCACCAGGAATTGCGTTGCTCTTATTTAGAGATAATTTAACTTGATCATTAGTAGATCAGATTCTTGTATATAGATTGCATGTAATAAACTTTTAGTGCTTTGAACTCAATTCCTATGCCTGATTTTTGTGCCTAACAATATATTAGGCAACAACTCTAAGATTCCAGGCAGCATATGAATTCTGGGAATTGTATTCTAAGATTTCTAAAGGACCATGATTATGTTTTTAGTCATGAGTAAAAATCTGATAACTTATGGAGTTTGTGCAGAATTCAAAACTATAAATCTGATATATTTAATAAACACCTTTGGATTCATGTTTTGATCCAAAGTGTTAATAAATTATTAGTTCTGCTAAATAAAAGTAATATTTTTTTTCAAAAATAAGGAAGAATCCATAACCTCATTATTCTTCACTACATAGTTTCACATTTCATGTACAAAAGAAAGGTTACTCAGAGACTGAGAATGAGATGGGGGGTACCTAAATTTGATAGAAGATAGATAATAAATAAATGTTGTCTTAACCCTATTAATTCAGCAGCAACAAGGAGCTCTACCATTTTTTTTAATTAATTTGCAAAACTGAAGTTTTCTGACCATTTTACATTTTTCATTGAGGCAAGAAATTGCTGACAATAGCACTTTTGTTCCAGAGAAAGGTCTGTCTCCAGAAAGTATCCTACTTCAGATGGCCTTTTGAAAAGTAGTAAAGCCTGAATGTTTTCAAAGATTTCTGGCCTATCATTGTTCAGTACTGTATTTTAGATCAAGGGTCCTTTTGGACCACAGGCACCACCAAACACATAATTTTAAATCCCACAGACCACTAATATGAATTTTGACTGACAGTGGCTTGCTGATGTTGGTGGGAAAGTCAGTCCCATATTCCAGAGCTGCAGTAGTCACAGGACTGGCCCTTTGGTCATCCCGGAGCAGCTGCTCTTTTACCCGGGTGTACCGGCCTGCTATAGACTGGAGGAGCTGCTCCAGGATGACCAAAGGCCCAGTTTTGTGACTACTGCAGCTCTGGAATATGGGACCGACTTTCCCACCAGCGCCAGCAAGCCACCTTGGGGGAGATTTCCCTCCCCCACTGTTGGTCTTACCTTCCAGTTTCAGCTCACGAGGCTCTATTCAAGGTAAGATTTGCACTTGGCTGAAGGGTGAGGGCCAGGGGTGGGCGGGACATGTGGGTGGCGCAGCCTTGTGTTCCTGTGCAGCCTGGATTAATTGCTTTGGGGGGAGTGCTTTGGGGGGGACATTTCTCTGTGGACTACCAACATTTTCTCGTGGACCACCAGTGGTCCCCAGTCCACTGACTGGCGACCACTGTTTTTAGATTATACTCTCCAGTACTTCAATTTTGATTTGCTTTGAATTTGTATTGTATCATTAGATTAATATAGATATATATTATTATCATTACTGTTATTAATGGTTGTCATTTCATGTTTTTGTATGCTATTGTGAAACTACATGATTTGAAAGCAAATATACTTAATGAACAATGATCATAGTAATAAGAATATACCTTATACCAAATAGAAAAATGCAAACATAAACTTACTTACCACCAAACCTTGTTCACCCGGTTTTCCAGGTTCTCCCTTAAACACAAAATAATGATAAATACAATTAAAAAGAAGATGAATAGACAAAAATAATACTCGGCATAAGACCATTAACTTTGAGGGCCATGTGGTATTCATGGATCTTACATGGCAGAAGGGGGAGGTTACTGAATTCATGCCTTCTTTGTATATGTTCAAAACATATACACAAAAATATTACAGAACATTGGACTAAATGAATAATCTAATCCAGGATGTACTGGACACCAACTTCATTTTCATTATATAGGAAAAATGATAATTTATATGTCTTTTGGAATATTAGTTATAATATCTTACTTGAATTTTCTAGAAATTTCCTGGAAATTCAAGTGCACCTAGAAATGACACAAATCTCTAATGTTGTAGATTTTATTGAAAAGGGCACCAACTAACCTCGGCTGGGACCTGGGAGAACAATCAAGTCTTTATGGCTCTTTAGAATGGTACACTTCCAAGGTACTGATAGATGAGATTATTTAATCAAATTTTTATACTGTTTAATTGGATTTTGCTGTGTTCTAATTACATCCACATTTTTAATGAGCTGTTAAATAATAAAATAAAATCAGCCTGATTGTCTTTTCTGTCTTTCTAAACAGCCAGTTTTTCATTCAAATCGGAGTACAAACTAGAGTACATCCTCTAGTTTAGGGGTCTCCAGCCTTGGCAACTTTAAGCTGGCGGGGCTTTGAGATGGGAGCAGCAGGCAAGTAGGCTCTCTGCTTAACTAAGATTAACTATTCAAATTATTACCTGCGTTCAAGGCTATTTTTCTATCATATCTTAGCCTTCAAATTTTTATTTTTAAACCCTTTACATTTTTGAAATTTTTGCAGTG
>BHFT01043776.1:0-52203 GCA_004320025.1 Laticauda laticaudata | reverse complement strand
TTTCGTGGTTCAGACAGGACTTTTCTGCACTAAATAAAAGAGCTGAAGTTACAACACTGGTCTCCAGTTCCTCATTCTTCGCTGAACTCAACAACTGGCCGAACAAGGATGGAATTTTGAGAGAGGAGGCCAGTCGGGCATGTGACATCGAGAACCGAGCCAGACAAATGGCCCTGAAGCCAACTCGCACCACATCATTCAACCCAGCAACAGAGGGACTGGGGATCCTACATCGATAAGATTCTTTCATGTCTCTCTGGAAACGCAACGATTTGCAAGGAATTCTTCAGGACAATTGGAAAAGAGCTGTGTTCCTGACGCACTTGTGGGCCCCACAGTGTTCAAGATGCCGAAGGCACTCGCAAACCAGAAGATGTGAAACAGATAGCCTGGCGAGACCTACAAAAGCTGCTGAAGGCTCACGTACGCAAACCGTCCATTCTCGCAGCCTTATTCGGAGGACAACGAAATTTTACCAAAACGGGACCAAGAGAGAAGGTGAGAGCATCAAAAGACTTCATACCGGCCCTCCAGGGACATTGTAGGGGCATGCAAATTCCCTTAACATGGACCGAAGCCATGAGGGATGCGGTGGTCCTCGGACTAAGAGGACTTCACCCTACAAGCGCCGGCTGCTAACCTGGCGCAAAATTACAGTTACTGAGGCTGTTGCTAAACAGGGCCAGTAGAAGCAACTAAAAAAATCAACAGCCCAGAAATTGCAGCAGATAGATGCCGAATCCATCCAAAAGTCGACCGAAAAAAGCCAGAAGCTGGGAAAAGAAGCCAGAGAGTGGCACACAAAACCACCACACACTACACAAGAAGTTAGATCATCCGGAATCAAATGATGACGATGATGGAGATGCCACAGAACTCCAGGCTTGAACAGATCGACGGCTGAAGAAAGGGTCGTAAAGTCGGGGTTTCAAGCCTGGGCGGCGGGTGCAGAGAGACACACCCATATCTGAGTGCTTGTTCTTATGAATCGCTCGTGTGCTGTACTGCGAGAGACAGGGTCCACATCGTAAGAGTATGCCAAAACCGCAAGAGCTAAGCCCAGACGTAGAGACAAACACACCGACCAAGAACTAAAGAATTTAGACCAAAACGTGGAAGCCATGAGAGTCACAAAAGCAAAGGCAAGCAGCTAAAACGAGAACATAGAAGAGGAAGACAGAAACACCGCCAAACCATCATCATTTGGGCGCAACTCTAACGACAACAAATGGCAAAAAAGTACATCTGGCAGTCCAGATCGAGGGCCACAAATGTAAAATGAGTAGATTCTGGATCGTACCTATCCATCGGTCTGGTGGGCCAGAAAGTGGGATACCATTAAAAAACTAGTTAGCCGCACATTGGCAGAACTGAACTAAACAGCAATCGCCAAGTCCTAAAAGGAACTACCAGGGAAAAAGAATCCAGTAGTCAGACTTGGACATTTCCAATATAACTTTTCAAAAGAACCACAAGAAATTTGCCACCAAAACCATCGTAGTGACTGAAACTGACCTTATTGGGACTTCCAAGTTGGTTTTGAACCTCTAGGAATCGGAGTGACCGGCATCAACAGGCATCGCCGACCAGCAGTCTGGGAGGAGTATTAACTCTGATGTAGGGAGTTCCAGGAACCGCCTTTCGATGCGAAAGTTAGGCAAAGTACCGAGAGGTCCCCTATTTCATTTAATTTAGATCAACAATAGCTCCAATAAAGGCTGAAAGAGCGATGGCGAGTCCCCTTTGCACCTAAAGCCAAAAGATTGAGAGAATAACTTAACAAAACTAACAGCACAAGTATTTTGGAAACGCCATTGACAATGCCAAATGGGGACCCCAATTTGTGAACCCCAGTTTAAACCGGAGATTGGGTCCGTGAAAGAATCCTGTGGGGACTAACAAGGCTATCGCTGAACCATGCCATTACAACAAAGCGCGTATCCTGTTTCAGTAGTGCAATAATCAGTAACACTTTGTTGGGGAGAGGCAAGGTCTTCGCAAAGCTCGACTTGCCCAAGCATAACCCAACAATACCAATGACCCTGAAACATCAAGAGGTGCAAATGATTCGTGACTCACAGAAGGAGCCGTTCAAATTGCAAAAGGCCTTGCAATTGGAGTCAGCGTTAGCCCCAGCGGGTGTTACCAAAGCCTAAATGCGAGCGGTATTCACAGGGAATTAAAGGAGTAGTCCCCATACTTTGATAATGTCTTAGTGTCAGCTAGCAACGAGAGACAATAGAAGCCATTATCTCAGAATGTCTTACAAAAGGTCCAGAAGGACGGGAACTTTAAGGTAAAAAAAGAAAAAAGTCCAATTAGCCACCTTCAAAAGATCGAATTCTGGGTATTCCCAAAATCGACAAAGAGGGCATCCACCCCACAGAGAAAAAAAATTAGGCAATCAAAGAACGCGGCCTCTAACCGACAAAAAACAAGGGAGAGTTGCAAGCATTCTTGGGACTTATAAATTTTTTTATAATGTTGTTCTGCCACAGAAGGCAATGACGCAGAACCACTATAGGCTTTTTGGACAACAGCCCACTTGGACCTGGGGATGACGTGAAGAGACAGCGTTCCAGAGGGTAAAGACCTAATCACTTCCGACTCGGTATTAATGCAATACAGCAAGCCACTGTCATTAACAGTCACCTGTTGAGCTATCACCGTCAGCGTTGGGTAGCCGATAATTTACGCCACATTCCATGCTGCATGGGAGAGAAGCGCCAATTCATCATTCTACTCCAAAAAACACGATATCAAAAACTGAACCGTAACTACAGTCAATCTGCAACAGAGAGCATTAGCAGCAATATCCGGTGTCAAACGTTCCACAAATACCTTTATGGGTAGGAACTTGTTACCCTTGTTTACAGACCACAAACTCTATGGGAAATACTAGCCAGGAACAGAGCCACCCCAAATATCACTATCCCCTAGAAGTTGACCAAGGTGCGTCCGAGTTGCCAGCAGCCTAACAAACTATAAACTGATTCACCGACTGGGCAAAAGACATTTCCCATGCCAATGCATTGAGCCGTCCTCCCCTACCCAGAACTAGGGAACTGAATCCCGGCACCAACCACATCCACCCTAAGTTCAAAAATATTGTCCAACTACCCATAACCGCAGCTGACATTAGGAGATTCATGGCACAGAGACACAAACCTTGCACAAGTCCTTTAAACTGGGTAGGAAAAGGATGGCCGGGGAAAAGAGAAGACAATTAAGTTTAAATCCTTCAAGAATAGGCAAACTTGAACTGTCTTATTATAAAGGTTGCATAATTGATGGGCGGGAACGCAGGTGTCATATACCAGAACCGTTACAACCAAAAAGTCAAGCTCAGCATGTTGCATGAAGGCCACCGGCATGTACGAATGAAATCCCTGCCAGGAGCTATGTATGGTGGCCAGGGATGGAAAAGGATATTGGGAATGGGTTGAAACCTGCGGGAAATGCCAAAAATCCTGACCTGCACCCTTCAGCACCGTTATACTCAGACTGGGCGAAAACACCGGAGGGGCCCCTGTTCATGAATCACATAGATTTGGCAGATTTCCAACAAAAGGATATAGATTTTTAATCATATGTAGATGCTTAACCGCAATTGGCTAGAGGTAAGCGTCATATGAACTCGATCCACCAGCAGAAGCAGTTATTAAACAAACTTTGGAAACTAAATTCACCACACATGGGTGGACTTGCTCGTTTCTAGATAATGGCCCACAGTTTTACTGCACTAATGTTTGAAAAAATCCTCACCGAACATGGCATAAGACATGCTTTTGACAGCACCGGGTCAAACTGAGCTACGAGCGGCAAGGCAAAAAAAAGAATGCATGGTCCAGTACACAAATAAACTTTAGACAAAGTAGACTCAGCGACATTCAGGAAAAAATCGAAACTAAATGGCTCACCATAACACATAAACACCAAAGCGCTACTACATATAAAAAGCCTGGCAGAATTACTACATGGACAGAAGATTTAAAGATTCACAATTAGATAGGTTACACCAACATACACTTCTGAAAAAACCAACCAACTCCTCCAGCAGATACCGCACATTTGAATCAGGAAACTTTGTATATGAAAAAATCTCACCAAACACCCATTGTGGTACCGGCAAAAATTACTCAAATAACAGGACTTCAGTCCTATAGACTAGACACAGACGATGAAGAACTTGGGGGAGACACAATTGATCAGTTATGATCACGAACACTGGAATGCACCACTGACACACCCAGACACGAAGACCAACACACACACACACCAGAAACAGCACAAAACTACACAAAAATATTAAATTAGACCAACCAGAGAGGGGGAAGGGGAGACCTCTTAAACACAAATCAGGGGGGGGGGAAACCCTCCGGCAGAGCAAGAAACCCCACACAAACAAATATACACAATAAAACAACATTCGCAAATAAATTTCAGACAAAAAACAATGACCTTACCGCAGAAGTCTTCGGCGAAGAGGAGCAGGAGGCACAAGAAGACCTAGATGCCACTCCGGAAAGGAGCAGCCCAGCCGACTCTACAGCCGGAGTAGGCTGGCGGGAGCGACATGGCTGACTCCACCTTCCAGAGGTTCCACAGAGAAGGACGGAGAGAACAGCGATCCCGTCCAAATCCGTTTGAAGATGACGACACAACTAAACTGCGCAGGTCAACTAGGCAACCTAAAAGCCACGCCTACTTATGTTGACAAAGTACGGTAGGCTCATACCAAGAGGGAGGGGTGTTCCATATTAACATACTTCTAATAGTCTATTCCAATTGCGTCAAGAAATTACGAGAGCTCATTGCGTTCCGTGTCTCAACGCTGATTAGCGATAATAGCTCACCTATGATTGGCCAACTCAGCGGCGGGAAAAACAAGTAGCCGTCATTGGCCACTAGCCGTGAGCAGCCCCTCTATAAAGAGAGCTGCCGCAGCTCCTGGTTCAGACGGACTTTCTGCACGAAATAAAAGAGTTGAAGTTACACTGGTCTCCAGTCTCATTCTTCGCGAACTCAGCAATAACAAAAGCTCTTTATTTCATAAGGACAATAATTAGTGCATTCGAGACATTCATTTCAAATACTGCTGAGGCATGAAAAGCATGGGTTAAACAATGAGCCACGAAATATGGTGTCATTTCTTACCTCCAGGCAGTGATGGACTATTGGGCAAAGAACCGTGACCACTGTTCAGTGAAGTCCCCCTGGCAAATTTCCTACAAGCTAGAACTAGCAGATCTCTGCACTGTTTATGGCAGTTGGCACCACAATCTGGAGTAAATCACCAGCAAAGGAATAAAAAATAGTTAGTTTTGGTAAACTGTTATTTCCAAAATGAGGCAGACCAGGATAAAATTTGCATTTGTAAAACATTTTCAAAACTCAAAAGTAAAAACTCTGGATAACTGATATTATAGACATGGCAACAGAACATGCAGTGTGACACTGAAAGGGGTATTGGGCATATTCCTATGGCTATGACAGAACAGCAGGCATATTTGCTCTTTCCAACTTTTTGGCACTTATAGTGCAGCTTGAATAGGTTGCCAAAATGACACAAATATTGCTATGGAGAAAGTATGTTTGGAATCTCATGGTTATGTACTGGTGCAGCATGTAATATGAAATGAAGAAGAAACTGGTAGAAAAAAAGATTAAAAACTGATGACTACCTCTTCAGTCCAAAAGTAAGAGTTCTATACATAGATTTATTCCTTACTTTAAAATCTCTTTCTCACATTCCCACCTGTCTCAGAATATTAATTGCTTTCAAATAACCAATTTCTCAACTGGACAAGATCAGTTCATTTTCAGTTATAAAACTATAAGCAAAATAAAGCAAAATAAAGCTGTCTATTTTATAAGCTAAAATAGACAGCATTGCAAGGTAGTTAAAGTAAAGCATATTTGAATCCCAGTTAATTTAATGGGAGTTTAATGCCATCAAATGTTAGTATGAGGAACCTGTAAAAATAGCAGACCAACATAAGTAGTCTGGCCTATCAGTATTTTGACTGCCTCAACTATTAGACCATATGACATCTGGCATGTTATTTCCCCTCCAAAATGCATTTTCCCAATCCTGACTACCAGCTATTTCTGCTGGTCATGGCTCCTTTATACTGCCAGATGTAATGTATTCAAGCATTTTTAATCTCAGCTGCAGGCTGCTGTTAAGGGAAGCAGCACCAATTATTTATATGTGTTGGGAAAATTAAATTATGCAGTATTCTGCATGGGCTCTAAAGCTGAGCAGAAAGGATTATGCTCTTGTTTCTTAATAAGATTTATGGGCAAATGCATGGAAAATTGCCTGGAAAATTGCCAGGAGCATGGAAAATTGCCAAAAGGCAGGCAGGCAAGTGAGAATGCTCCATTTTTTTGCTTCTCCCAAAGAACTAGTGGTCAGGAGTGAACTACTAGTTAAAAGTTATATGTTTGCAGCAAAATTGGATGTAATTCAGAAGCGTAGCAGAAGAGTAAGCATGCATAGGATGACATTTATTCAGATTAATCTGAATGCAAAAATGTATTGAACGGCATTTTGCCAGTAATCAAAAAAAATCAAACTCTAGAAATGAAGTGGCTATGCATGATTTACAGTACCTTTGCATTTGTAGCCTTGCTTGATTATACCCCAGAGCTGTAATTAAAGACAAAAGAAATAAAAAAGAAAGCCGGAAGGAACACAACCTCCTTATGAACGTAGTAACAATGGCTACAAAAGCACAAGCAGGAAATTACTCCACTCAACACCCTTCCTGTAAGAAAGAACTATCCATTCAACTGTGAGACTTTGCTGATATATTCCATTGCCCACGAATGAACCAGCACAGAATTGATTCAACAGATCACACAACTGTTTTCCCAGTGAATAAGCAGAAGATTCTTCACCAGAGTCTGTTTCTGCATTTCGGTTAAACACATTTTCAGAGACCTTGATGCACCATAGAGTTTGGTTTTGCTACCCTGCAATAATATTGAAAATGGACACACACATACCCAACAAGATTGCAATCCTGTACTGACTTATCTGGAAGAAGGCACATTCAACTCGGGTGAAGCTTCCTCCTTTCAGTAGTTATGTACAGGATTGCACCATTGAATTCTGTTATCTTTAACAATAAACTCCCGAGTCTCCCAGATGGGGATGAAAGGCATTGTGCAATCTTTCTGCTTCCCTCTTATTATTGTCTAGAACAGGGCTGTCAAAATCTCAGCCCACGGGCCCGAATGTATCATATGCTGGCCATGTCCCTGCCCGGTTTAGCAAATGGGAAAAAAGTCCCAATATGTCATGTCACGCAGCTGTGATGATGAGAGTTTAACATCCCTGGTCTAGAAGTACTAGAAGATCTCCAAGGTCCTTTCCAGCTCAATTCTGATTCAATCAGAAAAATGGAAAACAGCAATAGTGGAAAAACAGATAAACAAGTAAAGTAAAACCAGTTTCACCAACCATAAAACTACATGGAGACACACTCAGACAACAAACACCTGGCCTACTTTTTCGTATTATGTTTGTGCTCTGTGTGTGTGTGTGTGTATTGAACATTATTCAGGTTTAAAATAGGTCAGGAACAAGTATGATGGTACTATTATTTTTCCTTTAACCCACCTTCATCTTCCTATTCCACCACTGTATACTTACAAATCCAGCACAGTGTTCACAGAAAGTTGGCTTAAGATAGGTCATCTCTTGGAAGTTATGTATAAAACCTGGTCCCATTTTACATTGTAGCTGTGATTTAGCTCTTAGAAAATATGCCATCATTTCTCCTTTGCTGATAAGACCATCCCTGTTTAAAAAAAAAGAACAATGTCAGGAAGGGAAGGGGAAATCAATCATCACCATGTTACAGAAAACAACAGAATTCAGGCTTTTTTTCCAAAGAGGTTAATTTCTCCAATTTCTGAAAGGTGGTATTTCAACAAATATGGTTTCAAAACCTTCTGATTCTTTTTGGCCAATTTTCAAGCAGAAATTTGCACAGGAACACTCCAGCTGGCAGAGCTTTGGATCCAACATTTCACATATTTCCCCCACCACCACCCCTCAACAAGATGATATGGGTAATGCTGACCATGAATTACTTTTCCATATGTTTTCCTTGGGAGCTAATAGATTCAAGGTTCAGACTGTGATTCATTCATCCATTTGTATTAAATGATCTAAGAAAAGATACTGTAATGCAAAATGAGAATACAGGTAGTCCAGACTTACATCCATTCATTTAGCAATGGTTCAGAGTTGCAATGGCACTGAAAAAAAGTGACTTTTGACCAGTGATGAGATTCAAAAAAATTTAGTACTGGTTCTGTGGGCATGGCTTGGTGGGCATAGCTTGGCTTGGTAGGCATGGCTTGGGGGGCATGGCAGGGGAAGGAGACTGTAAAATCTCCATTCCCTCCCGACTCCTTGGGAGAAGGTTACTGTAAAATCCCTTTCGCTCCTCACTCCACTACCCTGCTTTCCAGCTCCGCTCTCCTCTGCAGGGCAACAAAAGAAGACCTAGCCAATCAGCTAGGACTTGGGAGACAGAGAATAGATGGGGGCGGGGCCAATCAGAGGTGGTATTTGCCAGTTCTCTGAACTACTCAAAATTTCCGCTACCTGTTCTCCAGAATTCATCCGAACTTGCTGAATTTGACCAATCCTCACACTTATGACCACTGAAGAATCCCTACGGTCATTTGATCAGAATTTGGATCTTGGCACCCAGCATGTATTTACTACAGTTGTAGCATCCCAGGTTATGTGATCCTAATTTGCAACCTTCCAAGCCAGCTTCCGACAAGCCAAATTGATGGGGGAAGCTGAATTTGCTTAATGATAATGTGATTCATTTAATAACTGCAGTGATTTGCTGAACAACTGTGGCAAAAAAGATCATCACATTGGGCACAAGTCACTCAACAACTGCTTTGTTTAACAACACAAATTCTGGTCTCAATGGTAGTGATAAGGTGAGGACTGCCTGTATAAGTCATCTGTCCCTTGGAGTATTGAGATGATGACTGAGAAAGAGAAAGAGTAATACCAATCCTGACCATTATTGAAAAGCTGGAGGTAATTTAAAAGAAATAAATCCTGAGCTGCAGTAGTCACAGGACTGGCCCTTTGATTGTCCCAGAGCAGTTGCTGCTCCATCCACGTGCACCGGCCTGCCATAGACTGGAGGAGCTGCTCCTGGATGACCAAAGGGCCAGTCCTGTGACTATTGCAGCTCAGGAATATGGGACCGACTTCTCCACCAATGTCAGCAAGCCACCCCAGGGTGGATTTCTCTCCCCCGCTGTTGGTCTTACCTTCCAGTTCCAGCTCGCATGGCTCTACTCAAGGTAAGGTTTGTGCTTGGCCGAAGGGTGGGGGCCAGCGGGTGGGCAGGCCATGTGGGTGGCACAGCCTTGTGTTCCCGCGCAGCCTGGATTAATTGTTTTGGGGGGAACATTTCTCTGCGGACCACCAAAATTTTCTTGCAGACCATCAGTGGTCCCTAGCCCACCTGTTGGTGACCACTGTACAAGAATGTGTATCCTGCAACATTACCTTACGACTTGGATATTTGCCTTCCTTCATGAAATGAGCACCGGTTTTTGAAAGTATATTCAGAATTATGATTGCAAATTTGTACACATGTAATTCAGAAGATGCCTGGTTGAGAAAATTAGGATTTACATTTGATAAATGTGCATGTAAGTGGCAGGGCCTAGCTGGCTTGGCTGAGTTCCAAGAAAGCTAAGCTAGGTATAGCAGGTTAGTAAGGAGATCACCAGGAAATACCAACGTTGAAAGTTACAATGGAACATAAAAAGAGCATCTTGGAGGAACAAAGTATAAACTCCATCAAGCCTTAGAAAGCCAGAAACTGGCAGGTGGTGGAGGGGGGGAAGACTCAACAATATAATTGCCCTTAAACACGAATAGGGTTGCATTGAAAATAATACCAAGAGCAGGACACTTACTGATCTTTGTCTAATACACAGAATGAGTCCAGAAAAGGAAAATTTGCTGCTATACTTTCAAAGTCTTCTTGTGAAATATAGCCATCATGGTCATGGTCATAATTCTTAAAAACAGACTGAAGATGCAAGGAAATAAGAAAAAGAGAAGAAAATGTCAAATGATTAGAGACAACAAAGCAGAGGGCTGCATCCTAAAATAAACTATAAATAATATAGCTATTAATGCACTTAACAGCTGAATAAAAGGAAGTGCAGTAAGCTATGGTTATTATTAATATTACCATTCCATCTTTATCATTTTTATAAGCAACTAAAGGCTGTGAGCATCTTTAATGCTTCTTGCTCCTTCTATTTTCCCCACAACAGCAATCCTGTGAAGTGAGTTGGGCTGAGAGAGACTGTCTGGTCCAAAGTCATCCAGCTGGTTTTCATGGCTAAGCTGAACTCACAATCCCCTGGTTTCTAGCCTGGTGCCTTAAACTACTAGAGCAAACTAGCTCTTTTATGCCTACCATAACTCATATAGAAATATAAAAAACATGACAGGGGATAAAATTAGATAATTTTAGATCCTGGTCTAAAGAACTTTGAATATTACCTATACCTAAACTGTGTCATGAAATAAGGAACAAGAGAGTAAAACAGGAGACTCCATATGTTATAATATAGAATTCATTCACGTTATTTAATTCATTTTATTTATTGATTCAATTTACATGGCCTCCCATCTCACACAAGGTGACTAGGGCAGCAAATAATACAACCAACTATTAAAATAAAACAAAAACCAATTAAAACAATTAAATTATTAAACAAGAACAAGACTGAGAGAGGAATAATTAAATATGGAGCAATGCTAGGCAAATTCAATATAATTTGAGGCAAATTTTCCCAGCCTTTACTCCAGCAGGCTCATCTGTGCAACCTGTTCCCAATTCAACATCAAATTCCTAATCTGATGCCTTTGAAACTGAAATTTGGCAGGGATCTTCCAGCAGCAGAGCTTTCTCAGGATAGTCTGGAATTTGGGAAACTCACGTCCCAGAAAAAAAAAAAAACTACCTAGATTCAACACTGCACTCTTTAGGCACTAAATGCTGCATAGAGAAGCTACATGCAACTGTTTTGTCACCTAAGGTAAAACAGCCAAAGTTGGAATAGTTAGTGTTCTATTTTGGAAGTTCATTCTGAATTCCATTGTTGTTAATTGGTGGGACAGGAGCTTGACAAATGCATTAAAACCAAATACCACATATTCTTCAGTAGGCAAATTGTGTGCCTCTATAAGAGTCAGTTTGGTACAGTGGTTAAAGGCACCAGGCTAGAAAACAAATGATTGTAAGTTTTAGTCCTGTCTTAGGCATGAAGCCACCTTGGGCCAGTCGCTCTGTTTCATTTAGGAAGGAAATAATAGCAAAGCACTTCTGAGATCTTTCCAAGAATACTGCAAGGATTTGTCCAGGGAATCGCCAGTAGTCGACCCTGACTTGAAGGTGTATGTATGCATATGTGTGTGTGTATGCGCGCGTGCACACACACACACACACACACACATACACACATCGTAATGACATAAACTCTGGTTTTGTACATGAGATTTCAGATTTGGAAACTACTGAAAGCCCTGCTTATTTGCGCATGACCTAACTTTTTTTTATTTAATTAAGTGCTCTACGAAAGTAAACGTTATTTTTACACCACTAATACAATTATAGTCAATTAAAAACCATTGAATATGGTGGAGTGAATCAGAGAATACAGAACATTCATGCATTCGTGAGATAGGTGAGAAGATAGGAAGATAAATTGGAATTCTACTGCCAATACTCACATCAACTAGCTTTTGGATATGTTTATTAATAACACTTGGGTCAGGCTTTGGTATTACACCAGATGCCCATTCAAGGGGTACTCCTGGCTTAGTAGGGGTTGTTGGAGAGGTAGACTGTGATGAAAACAAAACAAAACAGAGAAGCATTTTTAAGATTTTCAGTATGAATGAAGTGCCAGGAGCAACTGATTTTCTAGAAGATTTCTGAAGAGCTTTTTTTTTAAGTACACACACACAAAGACAGAGAGAAATACACACAAGCCAAAGTTACAGATTAAACAACTCTATTTTGCATAATAATTCTTTCCTATTCAGTCTCCACAATTGGGATGGGGCCACCAGGATCATCCAGTTTAATCTTCTGCCATGCACTGTAAAGCCAGTTAAGGGGTCCCAGGATGAGAAGCGAAATGTCTTCAAAGAAAAACCAGAAAGTCCAGTTGCCTCTTGAAAAAAAAAGCATTTTTGGGAGAACCATGATCTGGATGGCTGAGAATACACATCCTTAAGGGACTGTTGAAAATCTTCAGAGGTAGAGAACTCACAACATCTGCAGTTAGGTAGTTCCACTGTTGTACAGAGTCTACTGACAGGATTTTTACTTTACAGTTAAATAAAATCAAAGCACCTGCTACTTGTATCTATTATTTCTGTTTCTAGATTCTATGACCATGGAAATTCATATCTTCTTTCTTATGGCAGTCTTTTATATGCTGAAACAGTGACATCATGTTTATAATGCTTTTAAAAAGTGTCTTTTTAAATTAAGATATGTCTTAAGAAATTACATTTCTGAGATGTTACAGCAACAATCTCTAAAATATAAGGCAGATGTGGGAAGGTTGTGTGGGAGAATTCTTGCTCTACAGAATTAGTAAAATGAAATGAATTTCTCCTGTTTAGAGCTCTTAGAATTAGAAATCTAGATTTAAGGGGGCTCAGTATGCCCCTCTAGAAAAATTTCAAAAATACAATGAAAAAATAACAATAAAATATTAGGATATGGCTGTATTTACTTACTGATTTAGATGTTCTAGGTTCTAGCACCAGTGAAAGCTTATAAATATCATCTTCTGTGTGGTAGAGATCCAATGAAAGCTGAAAGTCAAATAAAAGTAAACATAGCATATATTAATTATTGCAACTAATCTAATACCTTAAAAAACATATATGTCACAATAAACTTTAATAGTTGTTTCAGTTATAGGAACACTACTCTTAAAAGAAGCAGTTGCGGGCAGTTCATCTCTTTCCACCCATGACCCATTTGCCGTCATTCAATGCATGAAACAAAATATAAATATACAAAGTATGTTTATAAATTTGACAAACATTAATACTCCAGGAGGGAACCATGTCAAGAAACTGGGAGTTAGTTGTGCAGAAACTGATGTGCATGTGTTTTTGTGTGATTTCAACTTAATAGTTGATCGTGTCATCATCACATGATACTCCACGTCAGGCTTCTTCACTTTTGCAGGAGAGGAAAGTACTGCTGCCAAAACAAAAGCTGCTTTGTTGGCCAATCTCAGTTGTCATAAACAAGCTTTCCTTGTCAGCTTCCCATAAATAAAGTCAATGGGGAAGCTAGCAGGAAATCAGAAGTCTTAATCATGCAAGTCCTTGCTTAACAACCCCAATGGTCTTCACTTAACGGCAACAACCAAGACTGCAATGTCTTGCTTTACAACCACATTGCTTAGCAATGAGTCCCAATTGCTGTCACAAGCTGAGAGCTACCTGTACAGCATTTACTCTGCTTCATGCCTCCCTATATTTTTTTTCTAACCTGAAGATTATCCTTGGCAATTTGATTGTGGGGGGGAAAAGAAAGAAGGCCCCCAAATGTCAGCTTATTAGGTGCAGTTGTTTCTATATATCTGGGTGGGAAGTATAGCCTGCTATTTTATTGGACTTTACATCTTTTGTGACATTTACTGCATCATTTTCAATGTGCCTTCCTTTTTTCTTTCTAGATGTTTACTTTCAAGAATAATTGTATGTCATTTATTTTTTACTGTACCAAGTCTCATCTCTGCCGACTTCAAGGTAAGGGATGTATTTATTAGGTAAGGAATACCTTGTCTCTTTACAGAATTCACAAAGGATTTAGGTTACCGCATTTTCTGTTTGTAATTTTCATTCGTTTTCTACTACTTCTTTCATTTATTCCCCAATGCCTCCCTTCCCCCCAGAAGCCTATTCTAACAGGACATTAATGAATAAATCAGGGAGGCCAGACTTGAAGGACTATAGATGTCTCACCCTACTGTAAGGCTCAATAGAAAAACAATGGCACATAGTTATCCAAAACATCTAAAGAAATTAAGGAAAACATATTGGAAATTATAAATGTCAGAAAGGATCTGGAGTCTGATAAACAAGCGGGGTATATATGGTTTCTGCTCAGAAACATAGAAACAATTCCACATAATAAAATAGCACTTGAGGCCTTTAACCCTCTGACTCAAACCAAAACGCCAGATACTCTTGGGATGAAGAGTACCTCTCTTACCTCTCACCTAGTTTTAAAATTCATCTTTAAAAACACATTTCCTGAGTTAGTTTCAATCTGAAATTTTCTAAAAGATTGTAGTTCACACATGTTCACTCAACTGTAAAACAACTGGGGCTTTCCAGGCATTTGCATATTTTCAGAACAGGTTAATTAAGAGTGAGACATAATAAGACAATTCTAAAAGTAATTTGTTCCTACTGGTCTTTCTGTCAATGATCTGAGCTTGAACACCTTTCACTAAGAATTGGCAAAGTCATAAATAAAATCCTGTTCATTTTGTGCATGTATGTGTGTATATACACATACATACATATACACACACATTTATTATATATATATATGTATGTGGCCAGGCATGATGCACAGGGAACTTTGTATATGCCTTGGTTTTCCAGGTCAATTTTATCTTTGGGGTTTCGAAGGGAATGGCCTGCGTATTTTTTTGTCTTGTTTTGGAAGGCAATGTCTTGATGTTGATACCTGTGTAGTTCTTGATTGATTTTTTGTCTGTAGTACTTTGTAGGGCAGGACAGTTTCCATAGGTGTCTGTTGATCTTCTAGGTCTTTATTATGTCTTTTAGTGTGTTTTTGTGGACTCAAGCTGGTATTTGTTTTTGTGGAAGCCATTGGCTGTCAAGTACTTTAGTCAGGGTGCATAGTTCAGTTTTTGATATTTGTCTTAGTCTGAGGTCGTTTGGTTCTGGTGATTAGTTGTTTTGGCCAGAGTTTATCTGTGCACACGACACTGGACAGACCATAGAAGAATAAGTACCCGCCCACTGGTATGAACTCACAAAAATTGCTAAGTAAAAAATCTGGGAACACACCTCCCTCATAGTCCAAAATGAAAACAAGTTGCAGTAACATCAATCAGTGGCACAAAACCCCTAGCCACTATAGAACACCCCAGCGACGAATCATCAGAGAAGGCCTAGAGATTGAAAAAAGACCTGAAAGCATGTAATAAAGAGATGATTCCAGCAGACTGTCAAATCATTTGGAAGCCTGCACTCTCAATAGAAAGATCTTCTCAACCACAGGCAGCAAACTGAGCACAAAACAGACTCCCTCTGATACTCGAGCTCCAAAACACACCTCAACCAGCAACCCAGATGAAACCTAGTTTATCCTAATAGTAATAGCCATCCTTTCACGCGAGCCAAGCTGCACTGAAAGCCTTCCATACATAGACGGTGCCCCTCAGTTGATCTTCCCAGCCTTGATCAAAGGCCATCCAATCTACGCGAGAGTTAGCGTACCCCATAAAACTGCCCTAGATTACCAGAACCCACATCAAAACAAACTCAAGACAATAAGACACAGACAAGACTCCCAAACCAACATCAGGATGTGAAAAAAACCAGTCCTGGCACGAGCAGTGGTTGCCTCAGATATGGAAAAATACGGCTGTGACGCTGACCACATAGAACTCAATACAGGAGCATGATGATGGCAGATGATGATTCTAGATGATAACTTTGCTACAACTTAAAAGCACTACAATGATGTGGGATACTACCCGTCGAAGAAGACCTCTGACAGCACACATGTACAGTACCCGCGAAAACTATATACCATAAAACAATACATTTCCCGATATATATAACTATACGTATATATAGTTACTCATAATACCCTAATTAATACATATAGTTATATATATATTCGATATAGTATTATAGTTGTGGGCTGTGTGTGTCATCTCTTAGTATGTGGATGTGTGTGTGTCGTGGAGGTTTGTGCGTGTATATATAGAGTAGATATATAGCAGGTATATATATGTGTGCATGTATATATAGTATATGTATAATATACGATGTATCACGAAACACAATATCAGTAATAGTGGTGATGTACTCGTATATTTATATATAAAATTAACAAAATGTGATATATATGTATCAGACGAACCCAAACAGAAGTTCCTGATGATGGGCAGATGAGATTCTGCCAATAATGTTGTCTACAACTTTAAAAGCACAACTATAATGACCGTGGGAAAATACCGCTGACCAAAGGCCTCGAATACATACATGTAGTCCCCACAAAATTAAGAAAACATATACTATATAATCATCACCTTTTAAATTTTTTATTCAGAGTTTTATGTTCTGTAGTGCAATAACCGGCTCAAATAATACATTTGGATTGGATACTTAGAACGAAAAGGGATTGGTTCCTTTTGTACCATCTCCTGCAAGCGCGGGAAGGTGGCAAAAATCAAACAATTTCATTGGCTGCAGCCGGCAGGAAAAATGATAATAAAAGACGGCATGGCTTGACCATGTTCCTGTTCACATCCTGGTTAAAATAATAAGACTGCGGTGGCGAACCCGCGTCTATACCTCGTGTTTTTCCGGAACAAACACTGGCGACGAAGGTGGATCATCCTGAACGCGAGGACCGAGCCAGCCTCTTCGGTGAGAGAAAATTCCAGCGACAACGAATGGGCTGGAACAACGCACGTCCGCACTCTTTTATCCCAATGAGGTAAAGCACTGGGATGCGTATGCAGACCGTTCTTCCGATGTACCTGGGAGAGCAATGAGATGGAGGACATTCTCAGAACAACGCTAAAAGAGCCGTTTTTCTTACGGCACTGCGGAGCTGACATTTGTCAAAATGGCAGATAAAGCCCTGGCGAAGCCCACGAGCCCGTTAAAAGTCTAACCGTGGTCTCGCAACTCCAGAAACTGCTGAACAACGCACTACGTCTATCAACCTCGGTGCTCAAACTCATAAGTACGGCATTGAATTCTACGGACGACCAGAAAGAAGGTGAGAACGGTTACGCTGATTCGTAGTCGCCTCCTCCGACAGATAGGGGGAGAGTGCGAATTCTTCTAACCTCGGATGAGCTATGAAGACTCCGAGTGGATATTGGCCACTGACCTAGCACTCGAACAGCGCAACGTAAGCTATGAACAAAGCCTAAAGAAACCTTAGTTGATGGCCATCCGGAAGCTCACCAGCGGCTGAGCCGCGCTGACAAACGAATCTGGGCCGTTACCGATGGACAGGATGACACAAGGCAGGATGAACTAAAACCCGGCCCGAGAAGAGAAACAAATCTCCCTGTTACCACCCACCACACGAAAAAAAGACTATGGTGAGTTGTCCGAGTCTCGACTCGACGAGACGACGAGGTCCACCGCACGTATGCGGAAGAAGAGCGGCGGTGAAAGAATAATTTAGGTCAGGGAATGCTGTGCGTGGCTGTCGGAGGTAGAGTCACCCGACGAAGGCGTGAATGCCAGGTTCTTCTTCGATGCCCATCTGTTGCGCGAATCTATAGTTCGCTCAAGTAACGTACTGATCGGGACCAACATTATCTTCTGCCTCAAGTGAGGACAGAAGAAACACTACAGGCCGACGAGACCGTGCACAAATTCCCCCACCGAAGATCGCGAGCTGCAGTGCAAGTTACCACCGGTTAGGTGAACGAAACGTACGTCCACGAAACAAGCAAAACCGCCACAGGAAAATACACATCAAATTGTTACAATAGGGAGCCCTAAGACGGAAGCGGAAGAAGTCACGTAACCGTAAAAAATTGAAGGCAAGCCCTGCGAAAGGAGGTGGACTCGGGTGATCTTCCTGTCTGGTCTCGTGGAAGAAAGTCACATCTAAATCATACAACTAGTTCCTAGTATATCATCGACCGACAGAACTTAAAAAAAGGAGCAGCGGCTAACACTCAGGACTACCAGGGAAACACGAATCGCCAAGGTAGCTTGGGCTGGGCTCAATTCAACATAGTACTCGTTACTAGCACATGCATGATCGACCTCATCGTTCTGGTCCTTCTAGCAGAGTACTTCCGTTTGACCATCCTCGACCGAGATGATGGCCTCGAGCCTCACGCTGGGACGTAGCAGTTGGTTCGCCGCCTTGGGGGATCTGGGCTTAGAATTGACCCGCTGAGATCGTAGCACCGAGCAGGTAGCACTCAGGCCGAAAGCTGGGTAGGGAAGAGCACCTAATGCCGGGATTGTCGGTCAAACGATGTTCGACCGGCCCTCCACTTGGCACAGTTATGGCCGGTTGGGAAACCCGTTCATTTCTTTCAGTCTACGACCGCACAGGAGCCCTAAAGAGACTAAAAGCAGGCGAGTTTCCGGTTGCTTTTAAAGGCAAAGATTGTAGGAACAGCAAATAAGCTAGTATAGCTCAGGGGATCGGGTGCTCAGAGCCTGTGCGACCATTGCAAATGGGAAACGCGAATAGTCACACCTATTAAGGCCTGATGGGTCAATCCGATTCTTGTGGTGAGCTAAAAGGCGACCCCTGAACCCACGCACTACAATGCAAGAGCTGGCTATGACGCCTGGTGCCAGGATATCCATGCATTTGCTACATTCCCTGGGGAGGAGGGTAACAATTTCTTCACCCAAACCTTGACCTGGCAGCAAGTATATGGACACTATCTCCACTACCTCCCAGTAGACCCCGAAACGCGGAGTAGCATCAGACCTTAGAGTTACACACAAAGGGCGCATTCCAGATGCTAAGAGAACTCCAATTTGGAGTCCAGTGTGGTCAGCTCCAGGCATTTTTCAAGCCTCACTGGAACGCCTCCCTAAACGGTGCATGCTACAGGAGAGTACGCTAGCCGTACTTGACGGACGTCATAATCTTCAGGATAAAAATGAAAACCAACGTTAAAAGCAGACACTAACAATGGTACTAACTAAAATTCTCAGGGAAGCCTGCACTCTAAAATGATAAAAAGAAAAATGGCTGGCCCTGGCTAAAAACCGAAAAGCAGCGTCAATTTCTGGGCTATTAAATTAGAGGATGAGGGTATAGCCACCCACCGAAACGGAAACCAAAAGCATAAAATATACTGCACCAGAACCAAGAACAAAGCGACCGTTCCAAGCATTCCCTTTGTGTTCTTCTAATAAATTATAATTGTTTGCTCGCCTCATCTAATAAGGTCCACAATCAGTCGGAAAACGCGATGTACACCGGTTTTATGGACAAAAAGCAATTCTGGGACTTTGGGGCACAAAAGAAAAAAAAGGCCTGTTAACAAATAAAATAAGACTGCTAACTTCAAACACCTGTTCTCATCCAATTTAGCACACGCTACCATATGAGGGTGACCTGCGACGGCGGTCACCTGTTGGGAGTCAGAGCCATCCTGAGCACAACTTGCCGGCGGAAGACGAGAGCGCCCGTCGCGTACTACGCAAAAAACTCTGTCCAACAAAGCCAAAGCGGAACTACAGCAACTGGACAGAGAGGCGGCTTAGCAATTGTCGTGGGTTAAAGTGTTTTCATCGGAATACCATGTATGGCGCGGCGGTTTTTTCTTCACATATTGCTCAAGACCACCAAACGGCTATTGGATTTTGGCGGAACCAAGCGCCACAACCACTACATCCTCCGTCCCTAAGAATGACATGACTGGTCGGAGTCCTAGCCAGTGCCCATCATCTTCTACTAACACCCTAATACACCCGGCGCGGGGAATAACGATGCTCTATTTCATGCGGTACGCGGTTTGACAGGCACCACTGCCAGCAACGGAAGAAGGACCTGGCACAACGTATGACTGCCCTACAGATAGAGACACTGCTCCCGATCTCTACCATCTCCGCGGAATGGATGTGTCGCAGAGCCACGGCAAAAGGCCCATGACTGCCCGAATACTTAACCTGGTAGGTAGAGGCTGCCGGGTAAAATCAAAAAACGAGACTTTTAAACCTTTTTCCGACAGACAAACCGACTCTCATAGAGAAGGGGGATGCGCTACTGTGGGGTGAGCGGGTAGTTTATCCAAACAAATTGCAAAAAACAAGGTTCTGAGCATGTGATGAGGGACACCGGGAATGGTTTAAAATGAAAAGCCTTGCAAGGAGCTATGTCTGGTGGGCCGGGCATGACAAGACATTGATAAGTTGGGTCACCTCGTGCAACAAATGCCAGAGAGCCACCATCTCCCAACACCTATAGGACTGGGAAATTCCAGGGCCCTGGTCCGGATCCATAGCGATTTCGCGGGCCCTCCAAGGAACGGTTTCTGATTGTCGTGGAGCATTACTCTAATTGGCTAGAAGTAAAAATTATTGCATCAACGAACAACAGAGAATGGTTGATAAGGAACTAGACAAACTTTTTGCAACCCACGGCCTACCAGACGTACTATGTCGATAACGGACTCAACTAACCAGTCCTACTATTCGAACAATACCTGCCTCCCTGCAGGTATAAACATGCCTCACAGCGCCGGCCCATCCGCGGGCAAACTGTAGGGCTGAAAGAATGGTTCAGGTTTACCAAGGGGTTGAAAGGATGACACTTGGGACGTCCAAAGCAAAATGAACAGGCTATCACCGCCACATATAACACAAGTCACAACCAACAAACCCCATCAGAAACTACTGAGGCGAGAAAACTCAATCGCAGGCTAGATGTAGGCATTAGCATCCAAATTTCACACCAGAAAACCCCCTGGATCCTCTACCGATTCAGGTAGTTCAAATTGGCGATGTGGTGTATAGCGAAAAAAGTTTACGGGAGACCCATTTATGGGTACGGGAAAGTCGACAGAGCCTAACAGGCCCCAAATCATACCGATTAACGGTAGCGATGGAGGGAGTGGAAGCGGCAATTGACCAGCTACGGTCCGAAATTTTAGAACAAGACGATAAAACACAAAGCCCAAACAAGTCACACAAAACGAGAATTTTCAAACCAAGAGGGGGGGGAACACGGAAAATAAATAAAGAACCGTTTAAAAAAACTAATGGCTGAAAAAAGACAAAAACCAATCAACAAAGAGCAAAATGAGGATCTCACTGTTTGTGAGAAGTTGCGAGAAGAATCCACCGAAGGAGGCCAGGCCAAGCGGCTCAACCTGCCCGGAGGAAACGGGAGGGAGCGGCGAAGCGCTCGGCCAAGCAACTCAGCGCTGGCATGATGAGGCCTCACGCTTCCAGACGGATTCCAGAGAGAAGACAGAGGAACGGCAGCACACTCCGAACGGTTCGAGGACACGCACACAAAGACCGCGCAGGTCCAGTCGAGGTCAGAATGAGCCCGCTACTTACGAGACTACGATGCACACGTAGGACCAAACTAAGAGGGGAGGGTTTTCTGTATGCAATATAACCGGCATTCAAATAATACATTCTGATTGGATACTTAGAACGAAAAGGGATGGGTTCTTTTGAACCAATCCCTGCAGCGCGGGAAGCGGCAAAATCAAACAATTGTCTTGGGCTGCAAGCCGGCCGGGAAAAGTATAAAAGACCGCAGCGGCGGCTTTGACCAATGTTCCTGGTTCTACATCCTGGCTTAAAATAAAGACTTTGCTGTTGGAACCCGGTCTACCTTGTGTTTTTCCGGACAAAACAGTTTATATTCCAGACTGTAACATTTGACAGTAGGAAAGGAAAAGAATAGGTAATGTAAATAAAGGATGATCCTGAAAAAAAAGCAGCAACATAGTACAGGTTGTCCTTGCTCAACAACTGGTCACTTAGCAGCTAAAAGTTACAAGAACCTTCCCAGAGCAACTTACAACCTGTTTTTGAAGTTGTGATGGTTGCATTCCCTCCTCTGCATTGGGTGCTTGGCAACCGGTTCACATTTATGGCCATTTGCAGCATCTTTGGTCACATGACTGTAATTTTTGGTCTTTCTTGCCAGTTTCTGGTGTTTACTTTTGTTTTCCAGCAAAAAAATGCCCATTTGTGAAAACTGATTTATTTAACTGCAAAAAAGGTGCTTAGAGTTTGTGGAGATCTGGATGGAGGAGGACAGGCCTCAACTTAATTCTGGAAAAACTGAGTGGCTCTAAGGTTTTAAGGTCCTCAGTCCTGGAGATTTCCCATCTTTAGTTTTGAAGGAGGACAAATGTCTCCATTCAGAATTGGTGTGCAACTTGGGTGGTTTTCCTACTCTCACAGATTTTATTCAAAAGCAGGGGGTAGCCACACTAGGTGGGCTATTACACAGGTTCATCTAGTACACCTCTTGCATCTTTCCTTGGACCAGGAAGCCTGGCTCATGGTGAATCATATTTTAGCTCCCATTTAAATTAGAAAAATGCCCTCTACATTGAGCTGAGCATTCAGAAGCTTCAGATGGTCCAGAATACTAGTGTGTGCCCACACACCAGCATTCTGGACCATCTGAAGTTTCTGACCACTCTTGATATTCTCACAGAACATGTAGCTTCATGAGTGCACTGGCTCCCAGTAGGTTTCCAGATGATTACCATTTATTCTATTCTATATGGCATAGGAGCAGGCTATTTCTGGGACCATTTTTCCTCCATTCTCTAGGCTTAACAGGAAGACCATGTTTCAGAACCCCTCCATTCAATAATGCCATCATGGATCTCGCAGTTGTGCCTTCTCTGTAGCTGAAACCACTGAGATCCAGAGGGCCCCAGCTGTGCTATAGCCCTTCATAAATCTTTAATGATATCAGTTAAAATTAATTTTAGTCATCTTGTTAAAAAATTATTAGAGCAACAGGTTTTCTATGACCAGGAGAAGACAGAGACTTCATTGGCAAAATGTCTGGATGTCACAAGGGCAGCTAAGCTCTCCAATGATTAAACTAATCCTTTAAGCTGGGACTCTTTCCTTTATGCATGGAATCCTGAACCCCAGTTACTTCTCTCACAAGACCAAATGAAACCAAACAGCCCAGCTGAACATTAGATAGGTATAGACAGTGAATTGGGATCAAACACCCTACTTTCACTGCTCCAAGAATTGATTTCATTGCATCTAAACTGTATAGCTCTCCAAAGCACAGTATTGCCTTGCTGGTTGTCCTTCAGCAATCATCCTGGGGAAGTGAATTGTACATTGGATCAGTGGTGGGATTCAATTTTTTTTTTATTATAGGTTCTATGGGCATGGCTTGGTGGGCGTGATGTGGTTTGGTGGTTGTAGCTTGGTGGATGTGGCAGGTGAAGGATACTGTAAAATGTCCATTCCACCCCACTCCAGGGGAAGGATACTGCAAAATCTCCATTCCTTCCCCACTCCTGGGGGAAGGTTACTGCAAAATCCCATTCCCTCCCCATCCCACTAGCCTGCTTTCCAGCTCCATTCTCCTGTGCAGGGCAACAAAAGAAGACCCAGCCAAACAGCTTGGACTAGGGAGATAGAGAATAGGTGGGGGTGGGGCCAGTCAGAGATGGTATTTGCCGGTTCTCCGAACCACTCAAAATTTCTGCTATTGGTTCTCCAGAACTGGTCAGAACCTGCTGCATAGCTCTCCAAAGCACAGTACTGCTTTGCTGGTTGTCCTTCAGTCATCACCCTGGGGAGGTGAATTGTACAATGTCTGCCATGATCACCCATTACTAAGGCACTACTTAATGGCACAGGGACAACATCCAAGGAAGGGACTGAACAGTGTGGTAGAGACTATTGGAGTAACAGGTGTAGGGAGAGAGCTGGATAGTGCTCCTGTTTCAAATATTATTCCTTCACCTAACTCAGCTGGCTGTTTCTAACAAGAGCACATGATAAATACACCTGTTATAGTTATTTCACTCTGGCTGAACCAACAGTGAAGAAAAAAAAACCCATTAAAGTGCAACAATATGACCAACAGAAAATTAGAATGACACTGAGAGAGGAAAATGTAATACAGGACCCTATTCTTAATTTGAATAAAAAACAGTTTTAGTGCAAAATATTGAGGGCTACTCAATAGTTTGGGGGCTGTTTAGTATTTCATAGTGTTCAAAACATAGTGTTTATCATCTGCTTACTAATCTCTGATCATCAGAACTTGAAGGAAAATAATTTTCTTACAAAACAGTAGAACTACATTGAAGAGTTCAGCATCCCATGGTTTCTAGGTACAATACCCCAAAATGGAACATTTATAACATTTATATTAATTCAGAAGTGAATGCTTACCTGCCCCCTTCCCAACATTCTAAAAAGAAAACAGAGATAGAACCCTGATACATAGTAATTTTTTTTTCATTTTTTTTCTGGCTATTCACGAAAGAAGCATTTGTTATAACAATGACAAACCACTTTAGAAGCATGAGTGATAAGTTTGTGTCATTATATTAGACACAAGGAGTTTCAATTTAAAGAGCTTCTCTCTATGCATCTCTTGCAATAACAAAAAGTTTGCTAATTAGAAGATTCTTCCTTGATCCGCAATCTAACTGTGGTTCAAAATTTTAGAAGAGATAAAGCAAGCTTCTAATCTATGAACATAATGTACTAAAATAAATTACAATTACTAGATGCAATTGTTCCAATCAAGTTTATAAGAGATTGTGATCTGGACTGATCTCTCAGCCCAATATTTTTCTGTTGCTTAATTTGACATCATAAAAACAAAACAAGGTATAGTTTTCCCAACACAACTTCCATAAAAATATGTGAACATATAAAACAATTCCAGTGTAAACCAAACAATAATCAAATCAAACTAAAGACCTGCAGGATTTTCTAAAGATCTTTCAGGGGCATTTCAGATCAACAACACCAAAACTTTATTAGGAATAAGCTGCTGAGAAAATTGTTTTTTAAAATACTTGTTTGAAAGTCTATACATAAAGCAGATACAAGGGAACTTCATAATTGAGAAAGCCCAGTCTATAATGACTATCGGTCTATTTGATTTTAATGGTAGATCTCTGGATAGGACCTCTGAGACTCTTTTGAATATAGATGAAGTCCTTCAAGCAAAGTCTGGCTACACTTTTTAAAGCTTAAATTTGATTACCAGTCATTAAATTGGGCTAAAAATATACAAATGATCAACTCAGGTTTACAGTATGGTATTGTATTATGTATCCATACCACCAAAATATTACGAGTACCTCCACAGTACATCAGCAGAAATTTCTGAATAATCCTCAAGTAGCACTGCAGAAGGCATATTAATCTTACCGTCAGCAGATTAATTAAATCCATATTTGGCTCCAGATGGTGGGATGCAGTCTGCAGGGCTACCAGCTCACTCAAAGTGACTGAAAGCTGCTGCATTTTCACAAGGTTGACTTTGTCCTCATTGATCCAGTCTGGAAAAACTACATGAACTGCTATTAAATCCTTCAAGTGGACTCCTAAGATGGGGATTTTGAAGTTGACACAGTCTGCAAATGTTTTGCGGTAATTGCAGTAGTTTCCATTGGAAGAGACCAGTTCAGTCATTTCATCCCAATCCTGCAAAGGAGGCAAGAACCAGCAAGAATCAGCAAGAACATTCTTGGTTTTGTTTTGATTAAGAGGGAATTTAGAAAAACTACACTGGAGGACTAGAAATCTACCTTTTTTTGTAAAGAGAATCATTATCCAATTGCAAAAATAAGCCGGATGATTGATTCCTGTATATATTTGATGAAGAGCCATAGATCTATGTATGAATACATAAACTGCTTTTAAAAAATCCAAGTTTAGAAAACTTTACATTTTTAAAAAAAGAGACATCCCCTATGATCATGGTAATATCCTGCCAGTAATTAAATCAGATGGACCAATGGTTGATTCATATGATTCAGGATAAGAAACATCCATATTTTCAATCTCCCTTACTTCAGTGGAAAAAAAGTATAAGGTATTTAAAAAATCATTTGTAGTGGTATATTTTTCTCTATGTAGAAATGAAATGTGAATTTACTCTCATACCTTGGTAACTTCTGAAGAAAGATAAGAATGAGTTTCTTTCAGACGTGAAATAGAACTGTGACTTAGGCCTCCTACAACAGCCATCAGTGTATTGAAATTTTGAAGCTGAAGAAGTTTCTGTGGAGAGATTCAAACATTTTTGTTAAAAGGTTATATTATTCATTATTCATCTGAACCAAACTTGGGCACTTTAATTGAAGATGTGTGGACTTCAATACTCAGAATTCCCTGGCAATTATCAAAATTCCCAGCATTGGGAAACCCTGATCTAGACCAAATGTATGGTTTCAGAAGAGAAGAATCTAAATAAACTACCTCCATATGGTAAAATCACACAATTTTATCGTAATGGGATACGAGACCAATGGGATTGTGACTGAGGAGTGTTATTTCACAACCAAATGTCAAAATTTATGTGTTAAAATGTAATTCAGCAGTTTATATTTGAAATTTGAGTACAGATAGAGATGTCAATAAATCCATAAATTAAAAATATTTTTAATAAAGATAATGATTAAAAAAGAAAGTAAAATTCCATTACAAGCTTAAATATTGTTTGGAATTTATTTATTTCAAGAGTTAAGTCCATAACTCTAATATATTTATAGAGAGAAATAAAGTTAGATATAGATCTACTGATCAAATTTTTCACACTGAATCAATGTCATTTATATATGTTCCCGTTACACATATTCATAGGAATTTGCTTATAAACCACAATGATGAAAAAAAGTAATGAAGAAGTGTATGTGGCAACATCATGATGCACTCTTCACCTTTTGGTACTTGTGTCCTCATATTGAACACAAGTGTAGAAGTCACAGTTTTGTTCCTTTGTTCCCTTTGTTGAAGAGACTGGTGTGCACAATTTATTAGAAAGTTTGTTTTTTATGTCTTTACACTTTTCATTTGGAACCTGATTGATAGGCACAATGATTTACACCCCTTGCTCTTGTGACAGTCTACCTGTGACAATTGTGGAACTGCAATGTGAAACGTCTATTAGCAGGGCCACCCATAAATCAATCAAAAGGGTATTGCAAGATGATGATCTAGAGCAGGGCTGTCAAACTCCCAGCCCGTGGGTCAGATGTATCATGCACTGGCCATACCCACACCCAGTATAGTGAAGGGGAAAAAAGTCCTGATAAGTCACGTGATGCTGCCGTAACAACATGAGTTTGTCACCCCTGATCTAGAGTAAACTCCCATCATCAGAAAGATTCCAGGTAGATCCTCAGATTCAATCCTTTCTCATTTTGGAACATGATAAGATTGGTCTGCAGTGAGGAAAGTAGCTTGTACGACATACATAAAAGGACACTCAGCACATTTCTGAAAAATGGTTCACCCTCTCTTTTTATATAGTCTTTTTTTTAATCAGCAGGTAACATAGTGAGGATCATCAAGACCAGAATTAAATGTATGCTTTGCCTTTTATTGATTTTTGCCAATGGCATCCAATAACAATATTCTTCTACTCTTATTTTTAGTATTATTTCTAGAGAAGTTGGCATGTCACAAAACAAAGCAACAATATATGACTTCATCTTCTGGAAAATGGTGGGCAGTGGTTGCCCAATGCTTTGCTTGGACATTTGCCAACCTCCCTCAAAAGAATAAAAATAAGCAGAGATCAAGAGAATATCCTATTGGATATGATCCAAGACAGGTGTCAAATAGCTTTCTGAAAATTGTTGCTTTGTTTATTTATAAAATTTATATGCCATTCATCTTACTATTGAAGCAACTCTGGGCTGCTTACAAAATGAACCTTATAAACCTAACATTTTGCAATGGGGTAAATCCTGCCTAGCAGCCAATTTTTTGATAGGGCCTACAACATGTTTTTGAAATTCCATATATATATGCCCAATAGCCTCCAAGTGTTAGGGATTTCTCCTCTAAGAGTAAATTAAATGTGAAATAGTTTAAAACATTAAATGTACAGATACTTTTTAAACCTGCATTTTATTCAATTTTATTCCATGGGATTAAATCAGGCTCCAACAGCATAACATTACCTGTGCAACATTGATGAATTTTGTGATAACTTCTGCTCTTTGTTGAGGAGTTGGTTTGCTCAGAACCATCAATTGGACCCACTTTGAGATACCATTAAATAAAGCAATTGATCTTTCCAGAGTCGGATTGTTCTCCAGGCAACCATGGATCACATAACTCTGATAATCTGTAAACTAGTTAAAGGGAGGAATTTCACTCTCATGTGCTTATCTCAACTCATATTAATGCATTCCCAAGATGGTGCCCTCCAGATTTTCTTGGAAAGCAAATCCAAGAATTCCCACATTTGCTACAAAAGCTCTACTTCTTAGATGTCTTCATCCAAAGGAAAATATTTTGAGTGTGTGCAGTTTAATTATTGTTAATATAATAATCATCATCATCATGATTAAATATTGACCCTCTTTCGCTCATATCTTTTCCAACAGTATTCGGAACTTGATTTCAGAAGCAGCTCTATATAGTGGGATAATTAGCAAGCTAAACTTATTTGCATATGTTTTGCATGTAATCTGGTGACTGCAAAGATTATTCCAAACATACTCATACTTAGATGTATGAAATAAATAACCAGAGTTAGACATTCTTTATTTCAGCTGCTGATAATAAATTGATGAAGGATGTATTGCTAATGATCATACTTTCTTTGGATGAGAACATGTTGGATTTTTGGAGTATCTTTTATAATATTGGCTTTGCTTACAAACTTAGAGACAAAGCATAAGTGGAATCAGATTGACAGTTTTGCAAAATGTAAGTTTTTACAGATTACACTGATAGTTTAATTCAAATTCTGCTAGAATCTGTCACCTGTTCGCCCCATGGTTGTTGTTTTGCATACAGAAGCTGCTAAACACATCAACTCACCCCATAGCCATTTACCATTTAGGAATTGTTAGTAAATAACCATTCACAGAGCAAACGAAGGCTATTAAGAAATACTCTGTCCTAGGAAGGCAAATCCCTAAAATTGCCTCTGCCTTCGATAGGAACTTACAATAGTTTTTATGGCATCCTAATCAATAATCAATGGTACAAAAATTAATTTGTTCTGCTTAAAAAGATTCTGTTTGATTTGGTTAATAATTTATCCCTGATACTTCATACATGCAATGAACAAATTATCTCTTGATGCTACAGTAAATAGGTGGTAAGAATACATGCATGAATTAGCACTGGGACTTGATATAACATTTAACAGAACCTTCGTCATAAGGTCAGATTCATAGTTATGAGCACTTTTTGCCATGAATTCAAAGTAGTATGAGAAATTATAAAATTCTTACAGAGATCCTTCGGAAAGATTTATACTCCAAAAAAGTGAGATGCTCTGCTAATTCAATGGGTTCCAAATGATCAAACAATAGGCAAGCTTTTCCTTTCTTGGATGTTTTTTTCCTTTGTGTGATTCTTCTCATCCAATCATAAGAGGGTCTGTTAAAAAAAGAAAGAACGCAGAGCCTGATTTGATCTGATGCCTCAGAAGAAAAAAATGGCCATTGTCAAGCCATATAAAGAAGATTTCCATGTTCTTTTTTGACGTAAAGTCAGATAGAAGACTTTAAAATCTTCATATACTATAAGGAGAGTGAAACAGTTGCTCTAAGTCAGTGTGCTGAGACAAGTAGAGATAGTCCTCAACTCACAACAGTTCATTTAGTGACCATTCAAAGTTACAATGGCACTGAAAAAGTGACTTATGACTAAATTGTCACACTTAAACCATTGCAGGATCCCCATCGCTATGTGGTCAAAATTCAGATGCTTGGCAACTGATTCATATTTATGACATTTGCAGTGCCTTGGGGTAATGTGATCAGATTCTTTATTTTTATTTTATTTATTTTGTCAATTGCTTACAAGATAATAGGTATAAGTGTAGACATAGTTATGAATACATGAAATGGATACATATAAGAAAAATAAAAAGAAACAAAATTCTGCCACCTTCTGAGAAGGAAAATCAATGGGGAAGCCAGATTTACTTAATAATTGTATTACTAACTTAACTGCAGTAATTCACTTAACAACTGTGGAAAAAAGGTCATAAAATGGGGCAAAATTCACTTAACAAATGTTTCACTTAGCAACAGAAATTTTTGGGCTGAATTGTGGTAGTAAGTTAAGGACTACTTGTATAAAAACTAAGTCGAGGTGTGTGGATCAAAGCAAAAGTACAACTGATCTAGCAAAGGCCACTCATCCAAATGCTTCTAGGAAATATAAAAATAAACCATTAATGTAACAGTCCTTTTTGTATTTCCAGAAGCAATTATTTAGATTGCTATTACTTCTAGAATGGGAGACTCCCTCTGTTCACTGTTATTTGCCTTGGTTTTTCTTTCTTTCTTATAAGGATATCTCAAAACAATTCCATAACCCACAATCATAGAAAACTAACCTCGGGCATGCTGGTTTGGAATGATGGAAGTTAATATCCAAAACATTAAGATAGTATATCATCTTAAAGGCTAATGGCTCACTTACTCTTATCAGGATAGATGATTTCAATATGTATTTTTCAAGTTTTTTCCAGAAACATTTTTCAAGACTGTAAAATCAGTCTGGAATGTGAGATAATTATATTGATCTAGTGTGTGCTGCCTCAAAATACTATAAATTTTGAAATCTTTATAGAGCAATCTTTCATATTGGGTCAACATTAACAATATGTACAAAAATTAAACAGAGAGACACAGAAAGGCATTTTAGTGTAGTCAGTACTTAAGATCTAGAACTGTGGATGGCAACATTTAACAGTAGAGTCATGATCTAATTAATAATACCTTAGACACTTGATATTTTTTTTTTTAAATGGGAGTTGTTTCCAAGACTGGGAAAAGTATACCTCACATTCTGAGGTTATACTGCAGTATCTTCTGCACATCTAGGGATGTGTTGCCTGAAAAGTTCCTCTTTTTTTCTTTTCAGGACTTTGATGTGACTATAGAAAGCTAGCCATATACTTTATTATCAGAACTGATAACTGCCAATCCAATACAGGGGTGTCAAACTCAAGGCCTGGAGGCCAGATCAGGCCTGAGGGTTGCTTAGATTTGACCCGCGGGGCTGGCCTGCAAACAGCAAAGGTCCGACCTGCAGTGCCTCTGCCAATAAAAATGGAGCTGCATGTGGCCCTCCCAAGTGCCATTTTTGCTGGCAGAGGGTTTCAGGAGGTCATTGCAGCCAAAAATGGAACTCCTGAGGTCCACGGGTGGCACTCCCAAACTCTCTTTTGGCTGGCAGAGGGTTGCAGGAGGCTGTCACAGCTGAAAACAGAGCTCGAAAGGGTTGTGGCTCACAAGGTGGCACTTCCAAGCTCCCTCTTCACTGGCAGAGGGTTGCAGAAGGCCGTCACAGCTGAAAACAGAGCTTGGGAGCCTGTTTTTCACTGGCACAGCACTCAGGAGCCCATGAGCATGGTCATGGTCAGGGTGGGTGTGGTCAACTCAACATCACTGACCACACCTACCCTGGCCCCACAAGATCAAACACAACCCTGATGCGCCCCTCAATGAAATAGAGTTTGACATCCCTGGACTATTAGGAAAGCACTATACTTCTGAGGAATATAGTGACAATTCCTAAAATTTAATTACATCACTGCAATTGTATCAATTGGGAATAAAACCTACCTACAGCCATAATGCCAATTCATTCTTTAAAGTAGCATTTCAATCTTGTTATATCTATATAACAAAAAATAACTTCTTTGTTTTGAAAATTATACATAGTATACTATATATAATTATATATATAATGTCCCATACACACACACACACACACACACACACACATTCCAAACAAAATATTTTATGTTATATAGATTGATAATAATAATGTATACTCTCTTTCCACTTATCTAAAGAGGCAGCTATTACATAATTCTTCATCATTACTAATAGTTTTACATGACTGATATTATTACTTTGGTAGTTAGCATTTGATGTGAAGATTATTAAACCTTTTATATAACATAATAAAACAGGGCATTTCAAATATGTCACATTAATTCATTTTTGCTTCTTTAGAATGCTGTTGAGAATCCTAGTTTAACAATGGTACCTCACAGGTGATAATCCTTACATGCTAGAAATGTCAATAAGGTGTATATGTTCTTCATAACCTAGATGGCAAGCCAATTCTTGAAACTCCTCAGTCAGATGAACCAAACCAAGATCCAGATTAAATTCTGCAGGAAATTCCAAAATCCAGTACCTGAAATTGTTAACCCAAGAATTAATGATATATCAGCCATGGATTTCTTACACTATGTATTAACAGAATTCACAGCCAGAGAAGATCATACTTTTAATCAATTATATCAGCTGAGTATATTGTCTGGGTATGGATCCAATTGCATTACTATGTGGTCTCTCAACCAGTGAATGTTTTCTACTCCATGAACAGCAGTTCCATAAATATTAAATATTCAGTTTTAGACATTGTCTCTGTCTAAAAGAGAAATATATATAATAATTCTTCTATAAAACCCAAAAAGGATTCCCTTGCAAAAGAGTTCTACTCTCAACTCTAGGGTACTATTTAATCACCTAGAGCAGTGATGATAAACCTATAGCAGACGTATCACAGGTGATATGCCATGACATTTTTACTGATACACCAGGCTTTTGGACCCTCTGGAAGTCACATGAAAGGGCCAGTGGTGGGATTCAATTTGTTTTACTACCAGTTCCGTGGGCGTGGCTTAGTGAACATGGCTCAGGGGTGTGATTCAACCAGTGTAACAACTGGTTCAGTGAGCATGCACCTTGCACGCATGCACAGAGGGTTTGCTACTGACCTTCTCCTGCAATCCTGCAATCTCCCCAGAGGTGGTATTCAGCAGGTTCTGACCAGTTCTGGAGAACCACTAGTGGAAATTTTAAGTAGTTCAGAGAACCGGCAAATACCACCTTTGACTGGTCCCGCCCCCATCTCTTCTCTGCCTCCTGAGTCCCAGCTGATTGGCTGGGTTTTCTTTGGTTGACCTGCACAGAAGAACGGAGCTGGAAAGCAGGTAAGTGGGGTGGGGAGGGAATGGGGATTTTGCAGTATCCTTGCCTTGCCTTGCCATGCCCACCAAGCCACACCATGCCTATCAAGCCACGCCCACAGAACCAATAGTAAAATCCCACCACTGAATCTCCCTGTGTGTTAAACAGCTGACATGTGGCAATCTGCTGTGCTGCGCAAAGCAGCTGAGCTTGAAATCCAGGAAATAAAGGTCAAAGTAGAGCAGGGGCGGGAGGATGAGTGGGATCAGCAGCTGATCATCAGAGCAAACTGGTTCACTCACAGATGATCCTTGGAGCTACCAGTTGAGCCAAACTGGGCCAAACCGGTAGAATACCACCACTGGAGAGGGCTCTGCTCTCATGGAGCCTCTGAGGTCTCTCCATACACTGTAAGAATCAATGTGATTTTCTGCTCTTTTTGGACAGTTGCAAGGCCATGCAAGAACATTCTCCAAAGTAGCCAGCATTGTGCAATCTAGAATTGCCTCAGGTAGGTGTTTTGAAAAATATTTACAATTATGTAAGTATTTATCTATTAATAATACATTTAGATAATTTATTGCTCCTCATTTCTCTTTTTTCCAGGGGGTGGGGTGGGGTAGAATGACATGTCACCAGTATCAAGGTTGATATTTTCTGATTTTTTGATACACTGAGCCCAAGAGGTTTGTCATCACTGCCTTAGAGATTTATACCAAACAAGGACACTAGTTGTGTAAGCACATCTTCTGACTGGCAACAGGTCTTCAAGAGATATGAAAGGATATCTTTCCAGACCTAGTGGAGATTGCTTATTAAATAAAATTATGAGGGGATTTGATTCTGGAGCGTTCTATCATGGCTATTCGGAATCACTTAATTTAGCTCCACCAATAGTTTCAATTTAAACTGGGCGGGGGTGTTTCTTCCCTTAAGTCTTGAAAACTACATTTTTAGTTAAATTTAAAATTCCATTTACCTCATAAAGTAACAGATTTTTAAGCGGATTTCACTGCAGTTTCCTCCATTGGCATTTCTATATGTAAATTAGTTAAAGAGGTTTTCAAAAAATTTCTTTAGTTTTCTTAATTTGCTTAAACAGAGCATTTTGATTAAGCTACTACAGTTGCATTGTTTAATTGTAATTGAATCTGATACTTAGTATTTCTTTTAGGCTTCTCACCTTAAATATAATATCCAAACAATATTAGAAAGGTAGGATATAAATATGTTTAACTAAAAAAGTTATTAATTACATTATTACATTATTACAAAGATTATAATAGAAACTTAAAGCTATATTAAATGCAGTAAAATATGAATAGGGATAGAATACTGCAATACAATACTATACTATATATTTCTATGTAATTCACAAGAATTACATTTGCAAGTCACAAGGTATCCATAAGTTATACAAGGCTTAATTTTCCACCACGGTCACTTTGAAGAAACTGGATACAATCTCAGCAGGGATGGGATTCTACCAGTTCGCACCTATTCGCTAGAACTGGTTGTTAACATTCTCAGCAGTTTGGAGAACCGGTTGTTAGAAGAAATTACGGGCCTAATCCTGTAAGGAAGGCAGGAGGGAAACATTCTGGTGTTGCTTACAGAAATTGCCTCTCCATTAACCCTTATTACATTCTTGGCAGGACTAGACTTCCTGTCTCAGGAACTTCTCTGGAGTTTTTTTTTTCCTCCTTTGCTGGTACTTTGCTTGTGTGGAGTGACCATTCAAAGTAACAATGGCACTGAAAAAAGTGACATGACAATTTTTCACACTTACGACTGTTGCAGCATCCCCACAGTCATGAGAGGCCAAGCGAGGAGATGTGTGCCTCGATGTGAGTGATATTGAGTTGGCCATGCCCACCAAGTCATGTCCACCCAGTCATATGACCACCAAGCCATGCCCACCAACTAAGCTATGCCCACAGAACCGGTTGTTAAAAAATTTGAATCCCATCCCTGAATCTCAGGTTATTCATTGCTTAAAACAAAAAATCTACAGTATATTGTTAACAGTGCTGTAGCTTAGCACCTGCTTGTTATCCCAGTTATTTTATTTCAACAAATAGGAACTCCTATAGAAGTTCACTGAAGTTCCAAAAGAAATGAAGTCTTATTCCATATGCAATTGCTCCATCTCTGTTCCACAAGAATTAACCATTGTTATTTTTTTCCTAATAATATAGAGGGATTTTAATGAAATTTCTAATGGACTTGAAATGCCAGCTGCCTGCAACCACAAGTACATTTAGAGTTCATGTATCTTCCTCCAAATAAAAATAACTGTTTCTAGATTTTAATTATGTTTGTCAAATGACTTCACTATCCCCATCAAGTTCTACCTTGAAAGTATTTTGACTACTATAACTGGATAAACTGTTGCTTAGAATCCTCAGCATAACTCTCTGAAAGGATATAGGGAGAGAAGTTTATTTGCCAGTTCTGTGGATGACAGATACCATCGATGCATTAAAAGAAACGTTCTTGGCAAATTATTGCCATTCAGCTCCCCTTTGTTGTCTGTAAAAGAACAGATAAATTGAAAACAGAACAGTGAATATGACTGAATGAGAAAAAGCATCCAAATGTTAAATTCCTGTACAAATATTGCTAAATAATTTGTTTCTAAATAGAAACAAAATAAAAATAAAGTTTTACATTGTGAAATGAAATGAATTTATCAGGAAAGTCCATTCATTTGGCATATCGTACTAGACTAAAAATGTGTACACCAGGCAGTTCTCTGAGGATACATTTCCCCAATCTGGTACCTGCTAGATATATTGGACTTCAATTTCCTTAAATATTTTTTTCCAATGTATGATCAGATGGTATCAAGTTGGCAAAATTATTTTACAGATGTAAAAGCAACAACAATAACACTTAGATTTATATGTGACCTCATAGTACTTTACAGCACTTTCTGGATGGTTTACAACATCAGCATATTGCCCCAACAGTCTGGGTTCTCTTTCTACTAACCTTGGAAGGATGGAAAGGTACATCAACCTTGAGCTCTCTCAGGGTTGAACTCCAGGCTTGGAGAGAGTTTGCCTGCAGTATTGCATTCTAACCCTTGCATCACCAGGACCATTCTGTCCTTAGCCATTATTTTTGTTATCATAACCTTTTTCCATGACAACCAATATACGGACCAATTTTTCAGATATGGCTGTATCCAGCGAGGCACAAGCAGCATTTTATAAAATCCTTCCACTAATTTTCATTTTGGTCAGTACTGCATTAATTTGGCCAGCCTTAAATATTTCATAATTTCAGTTTATGGGGAAACTTTGAAACTAACAACTCTGAATTAAAATAATATTAAGATAAAATGTAACTATACTAAACGAATTAGTCCAAATGTTAAGGATCTAAGCCATTAGGAATGTAATAATTAAGAGGAAAGTGTTTAGTTGAGTTAAAATATATATTTAAGATTTGTACCAAACATTTTAATGCAGGTATTTAATAGTTCATCCAGTGTTGCAGCTTTTCCAAGTGTGTTGGACTCCATTGTCCTTTGATTCTTGTCAAAAAAATGATGACACTTTCACCACCGCAACGAAAAGCAGGAAGGGCCCCATTCAATAACTGTAAGTTGCATTCTCCGTGACACTTCAGAAAACTGTGGAAAGATGATGAGAAAGGAGACGTTGACATCAGGGTTTATAATTCAGTTTATCTTTGCAGAAAGTTAACAGAACTATCCTAAGCTTTGGTTTTGATTCCAAAAAGATGGCAGTTTGAATCTAGCTCATATCTCCAAGTCCAAGCAGCTGTGTCTTTTCTTGTTGCTATCCCATGAGCCCAAGATAAGATGCAGCTTCTTTAAAGAGTAAGGTTTAGGTTTCATTCCTAAATAAATTTAATTTAAAGGTTCAGGTTTAATTCCCAAAAGGTGCTAGGAAAATAAACATAGCAGTTAGCTGCTATGTTTATTTTCCTAGCACCTTTTGGGAATTAAACTTGAACCTGCAGAGTTGCATCTTAGAAACAGTTTATGCAGAGCTTTCATACCTGACAAATGAGTGAGAATCACTTGGGCAATGGCTCCAAAAGAATCCATCCTTCCTGATGGATGGTTTGCCACAAGAATGCAGCATTACTCCAATGATCCAAGAATGATCATTACTCACAATTTTAATAAAATTATAATAAATGTTATTTAACTCAGCAAGATATAACTGTTGTAAATAGATAATTGTTCCTGCAGTTTGTTCAGATAAAGAAACTGTTGAAATACAAGTACTAACAAGAAAAATATATTTTTCCTGCTCTCTCTTTAAATTTAAAACACAAATAGTTTGAGGGTGAAATCACTATATTTGTTCATCTGAAATATTTATATTCTATTGAAAAAAGTTGGCAAACAGTTTAATCAGTATAAAGATAAATTAAGTGAAGTATTGTAAATAATAGCATAGCAAACCCAGCAGTAAATGAAATAAAACATCAGATATGAATAAGGTGCAATAGCAATAGCACTTAGACTTATATACCGCTTTACAGCTCTCTCTAAGCAGTTTACAGGGTCAGCATATTGCTGCCAACAATCTGGGTCCTCATTTTACTGACCTCAGAAAGATGGAAGACTGAGTTAACCTTGGGCCACTCAGGATTGAACTACTGGCAGTCAGCAGATTTTTGCAACATTGCATTCTTACCACTATACTACCACAACTCTTATAATGTATAACTGTATAATTATATAATGTATATAATGTATCATGTATAACAAACCTACTTTTGCTATTAAAATCTCAGAATCTCTTTGGAAAAGAAATTGGTAGAAACAAAAAGTACCTATCAATAAAAACAGCAAAAAAACAACCCTGAGATAATCATGTTTATGAAGAATAGAGCTATTACATTGATATAGGCTTGTTTCCATTCAATCAGGATTCATCATCAGATCAGAAGATACTAAGTCCCTCCCCCAAAAGAGATTATGCTAGGAAACAGGTATCAAGCTACAATGAGCAACTCTGTGCTATATTTAGTGCTTGATCAGCAATTGTAATAAATGACATGCATCTTAATTTATTTACCCAAGCCGGTTTTGGAGGGAATATTCACCATGGACTTAGTTCTTTCATTATAAAGTGGTCTCATATGGGCACTAGCATATGATGATAATAGTATTCCCTTAGCACAATTATGCTTTTTCTATAAGTGAGATTTAAATTATAAAGATTCTGTTTTACAAATTTGTATTTTGTTGTTATTCGTATCTGTTTAATGTGCCAGTTCTGGAAAACTCATGCAGTATATTATAGGGTCTCTCCTCATTTTATCCATATAGCCACTATCTTCCCTTCCAATGAATTCCATGAGACTGCTCACACTTCTGGGTCTTCTCACACCATGTTCAGCTCTTAACTATTGCAATCCATGTACGTAATAACCATATATTACCATCCTCAATCAGGCAACTTCCCAGTCAACGTATCCATTCAGAGTGCATTATAATTCAACATATTTTAATATAATTAGATGGAGAAGGTTACTGTTGCAGGTAAGATTCATCGGCAATACATGATTGTCATAATGCAAAATCGGAATTGAATTCACGTTAGAATTCAGACAAGGCTCTCTTTGAATCATATATTTGAAGACATAAAGACAATTTCTTTTCTGCTCCAACTTTAAACAACTATACCACCTAAATAGAAGTGCCTACTTTTTTTTTCTGTTGAAGATGTTTTTTAGAATTTCTACATTTCCATAAGCCAGGCCAAAGTTAAAGACACTGCCTCTCAAAAGAAAAGCTGGCAACTTCACAGCCAGTAAGATTCAAGATAAGGCTGAATACCTGAACATCAGAATTTTGAAGTTTTGAGCTATAGTATGAAGTCCCAAATCCTTGTACATACGGGGACTTTCTTGGAGGCATAACCTGGGCTCAATATCTTTACTGTACATTCAATGCTTTGCTTGTATTCTAAACTCTGTAGTTTAGAAAGACCATGCCTTCACTTTTAGTTGACCTCCCTGTTAGTGTTTTGTTTCTTGTGTTCTCTTCCCACTAAAATTCACCTGTCCATTTACAGCAATTACATTAACACCTTCCATGAGAATGGAAAATCCATTAATTTGTCTGGGAATTCCTAAATGTAATTTCACACATTCCTGACCCTTGCGGCTATCTGTTGTTCACACACCAATCTCTCATACAATTCCACATTAACTCACAGAATTACATACATACTATATGCTAAAAAAACACAATTTCACTGACATGAATAGAGAAAGTAAGAAGCAATATATAGTCCTATGTTTTCTGTAAAGGCAAAGGTCTTTTAAATCTTGTGTGTGTTTTCATTCTCATTGACCAAAGGGAGAAAAATCAATGATCAGGGTACTAACTTTGAAATTAGAAATACAAAAAAAAATCCCATTGCTTTTCTCTGGGAAAATCCACAAACCTCTGTTCCTTATTTATCTTCCATAATAGTTTAGAACAGGGGTAGCCAAGCTTTTGGACCTCAAGGACCACCAAACTCATAATTTTAAATCCCGCGGACCACTAATATGAATTTTGACTGATGGTGGCTGTAGGGGAAAAAATCTGCAGAATTCCCTACCCCGTTTTCCTACCGATCGATAATTATTTGGATTGCAGGATACCGTCTCCAGCTCTGTTCTCTGGGGAGGGGGGGGGAGAGACTTTTGGCTTCATGCAAGGAAAGCAGCAGAAGCAGCAGAAGTCTTTCTTTCTCTCCTAAAACTCCACCAGAAATTAACCTTTGTTGGCGCAGCCTCTTGGAGCAGGATGCCTTTCAGGGTCCCAAAGACTCATTTCTGGCAGAGTTTGGGGGAGAGAAAGAAAGACTTTTGATGCTTTCCTTGCATGCAGCCAAAAGCAGAAGAAAGAAGTCAAAAGAAGCAGCCTGGTGGTCAGGCCAGGTGCATGGGGCAAATTCTGCTGTCCGCCCTTTCCCCCCTCCCCTCATGACCTCATGTTGTTCACAATGCAAGCGATGCAAGCCTTGTGTTCCTGTGGGCCATATTGGCGGCGCTGCCTTGTGTTCCCATGCAGTCTGGATTAATTACTTTGGGGGGGTGCTTTGGGGGTGACATTTCTCTGCAGACCACCAAATTTTTTTCACAGACCACCAGTGGTCCCCAGCCTACTGGTTGGTGACCACTGGTTTAGAAGAGGGCTATCTATCTCAGTGGTTACTAACAGAGCTGAAAAGCAGGTTAGGAATGTGGCTGCCTTGGAGGATATGTGTGTGTGAGTTAGTGATCTCTCTCTCTCTCTCTCTCTCTCTGTGTGTGTGTGTGTGTGTGTGAGAGAGAGAGAGAGAGAGAGAGAGAGAGAAAGAGAGAAAACATCACCATCAGTCCTCCGAGGTTAGATCAGATCTCTCCCTCCCTCCCTCTCCTTCCCTCTCTCCTTCTCTCCTCTCTCCCACCAACATCAGTAAGCCACCCTCAATAAAAATTCATATTAGTGGTCCGTGGGATTTAAAATTATGAGTTTGGTGGTCCCTGAGGTCCAAAAGCTTGGCGACCCCTGATCTATCTGGTACTGAATATTCTTCCCCCAAAAAAACTACTACAAAATTCCTGTGGGAAAAGTTGTAGATATGGAAGATCTGCTTTGGGAATCTCTTTAGCTAAAAGGATTGAAAAATACATGACTGTTTTTCTGTTCCCTTTAAAATTAATCTGGTTTAAGATCCTGATACAAGGAAGGATTTTCATTCCATTTCCCCCAATTTTCTACTGAAAACTATTCCCTTGAAGTATTTTTTTGTGTATACATATGTTTCCCCTAATCCAGGCAATGTATTTCTAAGAGCCTCCTCATCTAGAGCAAGAATAATCCTAATTCAGAATACTCAATTATCATTGGGAGGCAGAAAATTTTAAAATTTATTGGTGGATTGCTAGCTCTAGACATAGAATGGTTGCTGTTTTGCTACTATTGCAACAGAGAAACATTAGCTGCTGAAAACAAGAAAAAGACAGACGTAATTTTTGAAAGGTTTTGAATTAATGCAGGAAAATTGTGAGACTATATCACTTGTATCATGGAAAGAAACAGAATACAATCAGGTTTTCATATAGCAATGGAAATTCCCACACATAAAATCAAGTACTAGCATCTAAATGATGGGCAATATAATTCCTCCAATTAACTGGGAGAGCTGGATTGTTTTATTTGTATCCAGCCTTTATTATTTGTACAAATAACCCAAAGTAGCAAACATAACCAACACACCTTTCTGCTCCTATTTTCCCCACAGCAACAACCTCCCAGGGTGAGTTCAATTGAGAAATAGCAACTGGCCTAAGGCCACTCAACTGGCTTTCATGGCTAAAGTGGGACCAGAACTTGCAGTCGCTCACTTTCAAGTTGATGCCTAAACCACTAGTTCAAACTACACCTATCAATCTTAGCCACTATACTTAATAATCATAACTATGGATTCCTTTAGGTTTCCATGACTTCAATTGTAAAATCAACACAAATTTCATTCCTGTTCTTCCCTTTTCCAGCATGGCATTTCATGCTTTACTTTCATTTTTGCATTCCTGAAATAGTAGTCCAATCACAACTGTTAACCTGGACAAGACAAGAAATCATCTGAGCCTCTACAGCTTGCAGCATCATTATGACTACAGAAATTTAAAGGACCTTGCATCTACTCTTCTGCTATGTGTAGAAAAAGATTATATTTATTTTAAAGCAAAAATGTAGCCGTGGAGATAAATGCAAATGCCACCCATGATCATAAAACAAAGAGAAGACTAATCACAGGTAGGAATTAAATTTGCTGTGTTTACTAGCAGTAATCCTAGTAGGGTGGCTTATTTGCCACATCACCTTCAACTGATCACATCAGCCTCTATAATTCTGGCTCCAAGGGCAACCTTGAATTGTTTCATTGAGTTAAAAAAGAACATCAAGACCCAAAGTCCACCCAGGGAGCATCCTTTTTCTCACAGTAGCCAATCAGAGGCTCCTAGAAGCTGCCAACAGCCCCAAAGACAATCAGCTTTCCTCCTCCCCTCTCAGACTTTAAAGTAAGTTATGCATGTAGTAGACAACAGAGTCCTTATCAAGAAGCAAATTCTAACAGCTAGTAGCAATTAAGGGACTCCTTGCTCTGCTACAAGTAGTTCTTTCCTGGCAATCCCAATAGTTATGCAGACAGGAACAATATTTTTGGAAGCCTTGTCTGGCACCATGATACATGGTAGCATTTGTCTGCTACATTTTTATTAGCCCAAAGTCAGCAATGTGTTTTCCCCAGATAGCTGCCACTGAAAAGTGCTGAGCTGCTTTAAGAAGCTGCTGTTCTAAATTGCTATAGAACAGCTTTAGTGTTCTACAAGGCACTTGATATCGTGAACTTCTTCGTGACATTGCCAAGAAATAAAAAGCAGCACACCATAAGCAGGACTGCATCGTTTTGTACCTTGTTTTGTGGAAGGAAGAATTGTACAAGGTACAGCTTCTCCGGCAACAGCAACACTACAAACAACAGCAGCTGCAGCAGCTGTGAGTATTCCCTCTTTAAAGAGGCAGCATCCCCCATTCTAAACCGCACATGGCCAGGCAAGCCAAGTCGAACACCCTTGAAAAGCAATTACAATTATTTATTTTTCTTTCACTGAAGCAAAATAAGCTAGATCCATGTATTAGTTAAGGGTCTTGTAGAAAAGATTGTTTGTGGAACTAGATCCATGAGAGAACAAGCTAGAGTTCAACTTTTACGAGAGAAGCTACAACAGAAAAAGTAGTATTCCTGGCTTTAAAAAAAATGCAAACACATTCCCAACCCAAGGACAACAGTGAAAATCACTTACTGTACTCAGTTTTGCAGAGGTATTCAACACAAACATCTCCCTTCTTTGTCCAGCTGCCAAGTGTGAAAGCAAAAAATGAGCAGCTGTTTCCTTCACGCTGTGGCTGTGTCTCTTACTTAACTTAGTCACATGCACCCTTTGATAAATCTCTTGGTTGTGCCAAGAGGTCAGACTTCAACAATCACTCTTCTACTCCCATTTAAACAACAAACCACTTTCTTTTCTTAACATCAGTCTCAGCATGTGAGCAGAACCTGTGCTACAACTCAAAATTATAATTTCAACTGAGCCTTTACAAACCATAAACGTTCAATATAAAACAAATAAGGTTGCTTAGCTAAAGGCAGGACCAACTATGATGGAAAATAAAAACACTGCATTGTAGCTTAACCTGCACATTTTATTTTTCCATCTGGTATTACAGTAATCCTACATCAATTTGTGGACAGATTTCAGCAACACCTTACTAATTATTTGATTGGTGTGTGTGGGGAATTCCTTTAATTAAGGCTCTTTTTATAGCCCAAGGAGCACTTTCATTATAATACATTTCAGTTTAGTTTGTTTTTAATAGCTAAAATTAAAACATATTGTCATTTAGCACAAAACTTACATATTTAAATACACTAAAAAAAAGCAGCCTCCCTCTCCAAAGTTTCTACCCCAACAAAACACACATTTGGAACTAACCCATTTTTGGTGACATCACTGTCAATCTTTGTCCTGCCAGGAGATTTTTAAAACTTATTTTAAAAAAGTCTGTGTGGATTTAGCTATAAAAATGCTCCCTCCTTTGAATAACCGTTGTTCTGTTCCCTGAGGCCTTAGAAACTGGGCTCTGCAGGATTTTATATAGTTGTGCCCTTGAACTGGAATTTGAAAACAATCACTTTTAATTCTGGGAGGTGTGTTTTAGGTATTCATTGTAATGTTCTTTCATGGAACATGCAAATTTTGTACAGGTTAGCTTTCCTCTAATTAAAGTTAGTTTTCCATTATTACTGGAACACTTGTTTTTGCATGTATAATATAGTAAGATGTCTTAACCTTTCAACTGTATCTTAAAAAGAAAGTGGAGTCTGGAAAAAAGCCATTGAGTCAATTCATAGATTAGATGGCAGGTGATTAATTAAGTAAATATTCATAGATCCTATGAGGATTAAAAAGGTCCACCCCCCACTCATTAGAGAACAGAGGTCAAAATCAAAGAAAGAATGATGGCCATGAGCTTTTTTGCAGCTGATTGCACTTCCCACTGAAAAACAACTACAATCTTTGATTCAGGCTTTATGTGACAATTTTGCACATTCCCTACCTCTTATAGAAGGTGGTGGGGAATCAGTTATTAATGATGCTGGAGAAATGGGTTCTCTGGACCCACCTCATTTAGGCTTCAAACCTGGTCATGGGGTAGAAATAACACTGATTGCTCTGGTATGTGATTTTTTACTGGGACTTAGATGAGGGAATGCAGCCTTTGTGGTCCTTTTAGATTTCTCAGTGGTGTTCAATACCATCAACTATGATATCCTACTATAAGAGATAAGAGACAAAATTATTATTGGCCAGTAAATAACATGGCTTTCTTGTTTTTTTCGCATATGGATGAAATGGATTGGATAACCATTTGTCTGAAGTGGTGTAGGGTTTCCTGCCTAGGCAGGGGGTTGGACTTGAAGACCTTCAATGTCCCTTCCAACTCTGTTATTCTAGTAAATGTTCAGGTTTTTTTTTTTAACAACCAATAGATCATGGTACAGAAAGAGATAAAATATTGGAAGCTCTATTCTGCCCCAGCAATTTATTTGGCCACAGCTCACCACTCACATATTTTTCTGCCTCACCAATATACTCTCCTTGGAAGACAGCCAAGTCATCCCCTTTTACTGCCTCCAAGCCTGGTCCCATTAGAAGCCAGAAGAGTATAGGACAGTGATGGTGAACTTTTTGGGCACCAAGTGCCCAAAGTGTGCGCACACGCATACCCAAAATGTAATGCACGTGTGCCCCTTGCATTCACGCATGCCACATGCATGCACCACACACAGGTACCCCCATGCATGCACTCCACCTCCCATGCATGCGCCCCACCTCTCCCATGCACAACAGAGACCCGAAGACCAGCTGGCCAGCAGGGGGCACACACGGATGCATGGCAGAGCTGCACTGGGGTGACGGGCCATGCGTCCATAGAGAGGGCTCTAAATGCCACCTGTGGCATGCATGCCATAGGTTTGCCACAACTGGTATAGGTTTACCAGCTCTGAGGTACAACAATCCAAGGGACATATGTGGAAGTTAAAGGTTTCAGAACACATGATCCTTTGCTGCCATCCAATGGTTGATTGGAGTTTTGCAATCCAGGATGGAGCAGGGCAAAAGGTGAGTCCTAGAGACACGGGGGAGAAGAGATTAAAAAAATCCAGGCTATCCAGTAGAATTCTGGATATCTGAGCACTGTAAGTATTTGGTAACTGAGAAGTGTGATATGATACTCATAATACACTGGCCTCACTTCATGTATTGTAAAATACAGGTAGTCCTCGACTTACAACAGTTCATCTAGTGACCATTCAAAGTTACAACGGCACTGAAAAAAGTTACTTATGATCATTTTTCATGCTCAAGCCATCGTCCCTATGGTCATGTGATCAAAATTCAGATGCTTGTCAACTGGTTTCATATCTATGATGGTTGCATATGGGATCATGTGATCCCCCTTTGTGACTTCTGACCAGCAAAGTCAATGGGGAAGCCAGATTCACTTAACAACCATGTTACTAATTTAACAACTGCAGTGAATCACTTCACAATTGTGGCAAGAAAAGTAATAAAATGGGGCAAAACTCACCTAACAACTTTCTCACTTAGCAACATAAATTTTGGACTCAATTGTGGTCATCTGTCGAGGAGTACCTGTAATCATAAAGGAAAACTGTTGTAAAACTACCTTAGAATCTTGAAGTCTGTTGAATGGAAGGCAGAGCTTAGGAAAAAATGACAAAAAAGATACCTAAGCTTCCCTTATATTTATCATGTCAGAAATAAACACTTCCCTGAATGCCAGCTGAATAAGGCTTCTCCAACACATAGGTAAGAAAAATGGAATCTTCTTCTGAATTAAATTGTGTGAAAAAAAGACTTAAGGAAAAAAGGAACAAAGATTGCAGCTGTATTTACAGGTTAGAAAAGCTAAAGAAGCTCAGAAAGCTATAGTATAAACAGATAATGATGGTCCTTTGCACAGAAAATATGATAGATGTTTATTGTAGTTAATAATCTTCCTAACACCTATGCAGATCAATTCAGACATGTTCATATTGTATTTAAAATGTATTATTATGAGTCCTGGGGAAATGCCATTTTTGAATGGTTTCACTTCCTGATTAGGAGTGAGAAAAGATAGCCTTTTTCCACAAGCGTTCATAGAAAAATCTGCATTTTGAATATGGAGCCTTTACAGGTCTGATATTCAGAGGGAAAAAAATGGTCTGCAGCATTTTGGTTTCCATTTCCTTTTTCCTTTCTGAAATCTGCTTTATGTATTGTGGTTTCAAAATGTGCTATTATTTCATTCTGTTTCTTAGATTTGCTTACTTACTGCCAGAAGCATGGAAACCCAGGTTACTTTTGTTAAATTGAATAAATGCCTAAAATAAGTAAGATTGCTTTTCCAATTACTTTGATATGAGAAAATTGTGTCCATGCAAACAGATTAGATGAGAAGCTAGTTGGCATCACAATGCTACCACCATTGCCTCATTAATCAGTCTGAAATCTTTGTGAAAACATGGACAAATCCATGAAGTTTTCTTGGTAATATCAGAAGTGGCTTGCCATTGCTTTCTTCCTTGGGTGAAGAGAGAGTGACTGTTCCATAGTCACCCAACTATCTTTGTGCCTAATGTAGGACCAAAACACAGTTTCTCACTTTCTAGACTACTATACGAAATGGATTTTCTATATAACAGTGGCATCATATAATTTAACAATGCATTTTTATTGGCAGAGGTCCCCACAAATGCCACCCCCCTAATCTCTTAACCTGGTCTTGCCCAAATCAGGATTGCAGTAGTATTTGGTACTTTGAGTTTATATTTTCAAATCTAGAAAATTTCAAGATACTTCAGAAATCTTATTTTCAGGCTAACAACAAAAATAATGGAATGTATTTCTCTACTACTAGTAGTATTCTTCAGAAGTAATTGTGCACCTGACTTTATTTAATGAACAAATTTCTTCATGAAACATATCTGTGCTTGATAAATTGCACCCACCCGTCTCTCCCTTCCAGCTGAACATTTACCACGGTGACTTCTTAGGACGTTTTATTTTTTATTCCCCTTCAAAAAATACAAAAGACACCTAGGTGATGATAGATAACACCTGAAAATCATCAGTTGGACAATGCCTTTATCAAAATCAACATGCATGCCACAAAATAGGCTATAGGCTTTCAAATTTTCCCTCAGGCCTGAAGATAAAAAATCAAGAAGAAAAAAAACAAAGAAGGAAGAAGAGGAAAACAATATTGAAGTGGAAAATCAGGTTTGATTTCTACAGTTATAAATTCTACAATTAAGCTGAATTTGGAAAATGCTAGATGCCATAAGAATCAGATTTACCCTGATATTTTTTTTTCCTCCAAAGGATCCATGATGCAGAATATTTTGAATTTTTTAAGGCAAAATTAACATCTATAACATCTACAGACACACATTCTACTCTTCTCCATTGTTAACCTTAGTCACACTGAAGATGTAAAGAACTCTCAAGTGGGTTGGTGAAAAAAGTGTCCCAACCATCATTTCCCCAAGCTGAGAAGAATTGGAGAGGCAAAGCAACATTGTGGGATGAAGGCAGAAAAATGTACCTTTATAGAGGGTATTCTTCTACATGAAAGACTTGGAAGGGCTACGTAACCTTTTACACATTAAGTTCCAACAGTAGGAAGAACAGCAGAGGTAAGTCAGGCACAAATCAAGCATTTATCTGATCCCCTGGTCTCAGTTTTCATTGCTTTAGTAAGGTGTATTGCATTTTTATTTATAGACATTATTTCCAAGTATAAGGCTACCAGATCTGGGTTACAAAGATAGCAGTAAATAGTTACCATTTCCTGATGTTTGCAGCCTAGATTATGCAGCTTAGTTTTATACACATAAATGAATACATGCACTTATGATATCTGTATCACCTGTATCATTTTTGTTTCCCTGTTTTAGACATGACTACCTTGATTCAAATGACAATCGAGAAAGGCAAAAAAAATAATGAAAGAAATGGAACTTGGCAAGATCCAAAAGACTTATTTCCATGAAAATGGAGATTTCAGGTAGAGGGAGAAATCTTTCACAATAGCTGAGGATTCTGAGAATACTCAGGGATATGTTGAGAAATAAAGTATAAACAGGGTGGGAGGAAAATATTTTTGTGATACGAAAGGAGTAAGAATTATTACAAAATTGGACATTGTATGAACTGAATAGTGAAGCCCTAGAATCATTTTGACAATGGGACTTAATGGACAGAAGTCATAATACTTCTTCCTATCGAGCCTACTCTTTGATCAGGCCTAAGTGAGTGGATCTGCTATCTGCAAATGATACAAATTGGTTCCAGCAAATCTGGAAAATCCCCAGTCAGGGGAGACTGATATATGGGGGAAAGTATCATATCTTGATGAATGAATACAAGGAACCAATGAAATCCCAAAACCTTCTGGACCCACTGTTAAATAGCAGGAGAATAACCGAGATGAAGAAGCTTTTGGAAGAAACACAGTAAGTTTAGTGCTTAGCAGAGTTAAATTTATCTCAAATATTTCATAATCTCAAAAACAGCTGACCTATTTATTTTTCAGATAATTCTTCCACAAGCTGAGGACTGTCCACTGCAAGTTCTTAAGTAAATAACAAAGGCAGCTTTAGTTATATTTCCTGCTACAGTTACTGAAGAAAACATAAAAAGACTCATTGATAGTAGGCTTAAAAGTATTTGCAAGAAATATGAGGGGAAAGAAGAAAAAAGGCCAAAGGATTTGTTTGTCACATTTGAATCACACCTATCTTCTACCTAAGAGCTCAGCACAGAAAAACAAACCTATCTCATGTTATCTTCAATAATAACACCTTTTGAAGTATGTTAAAACAGAAGTGACACAGATGTTGTGAGTAGACTAACAATTTGGTCCTGAATTTCCTTTTTCCAAAGTCAGTGTGTTCACTTCAACTTCCCCAACCATTGCTTTCCAAATCCAGAAACATTGGACTCCAGCTCCCATCATCCTAAATCATCACTGGGATGATGCCACTTATTAGTCAACCCAATAATTATGTTGGCTGAGGTGATGGATATTATAATCCAACATATCAGAAGGCTGCCAACATGGTTTTAACTACCATTATGGTAGACTAGCTGGATAAATCCAGCCTACGTGGCAACCACCATGTAAACTGCAGCATTATCTCTTAGTTCCTCTGCTGTGCAGAAACAGCAACAATTTATAGACACTTCCATATATACTGGCTGTTTTGAAAGCACACAGGCAGAAAACAGTGCCAAGCCTGGGTCAAGGTTGAAGACTCTTACAATGTATTCTGATCATTTTTCTTTGGGAAGGACATTCCCACCCTTTCAAATATCAAGAATCCCTTCCAGCATTTCTTTCAGTTTGACCTTAACTGTGTTAGTTCTTCCATCTGTTCTAACTGGGGAAAAATGTAACAACATACAGTAGAGATGGCATATTTCTTTTCAAATTTAATATTTAAATTTAATTCCATATTATTACATGGTTTACCTCAACATCAGACACCAATCTGCAATATGGTTTAACAATCACCCCAGAATAGTCTAGCATTAGCACCCACATTTTGTCTGTTCCAGACCACTATGGATTATTCAACAAACTATTTTGTTTTTGTAAATTGTTGTTTGCACATTTTCACTCTAGTGTCATTCACATTCTTGAGTGCACAAATTATCCCCAAAGAGCACAGAGCATCCTAATTGGAATCTCACTTATCTGTGCTCTTATCACCTCTGATGTTAGTATTGTCTTCTGTAGTTGCTGTCTCTTTGAAGATATTTGCTTGGTCAGCTGATAAACATTAGAGATAAACATTCCTTGTAAGGATATACAATATCTTTGTCCAAGCAGGAGAAGCAAAGCACAGCAGAGTTGAAAAAACTTCCTCCAAATGTTGGAGTGATCTTGAAAAAAGTAACCCTGGAATCAGGCTTCATGGACAAGCAAAGTCTTGAAATCTGTGTGAATGTCAATGACACTGAACGAAAAGCCAGAGAAATATCAAATTGCTCACAGTTACACCCTGGGATTAATTGTTTATTGTGCTGTTGTTGTTTTTCCTAAATAGCAGGATTTGTATTTTTATTGCTCTGGAGTAAGAAAATAATCAGAATAATCAGCTGAGGCAGCCCTGGCTGTGCTAGGTGAAGAGAGAGGGGGGGGAGGAAGAGGGAGAAAGGGAGAGAAAAAGAGGGAGAGACAAAGGAAAGAGAGAGGGAGAGAGAGAGAGAATATTCACTTGCTAGAGCAGCTTTTGTAAGAAGCTGAGACTGACCTTGAATGTGCTTCCTTTGATCCTCCTTTGCTGTGACAACTCAGGACCTTTGATCTCTGTTAGCATCTAGAGGACATCTTGCTACACAGACCTGCCATTGAAAGTGGACATTGGTGATCTGAATTTCAAATTGACCCTGTTTTTACCTACTAATTTTATTATATGCACAGGTTAATCTGTCCAGCTGCCCATCCCATATTCAGTCGTAGCTTAGTAAAGGCACTGAGTTTACTTTCTCTATGGTTGGATTCAGGAAGATAGTAATAAACCATAGCCAGAGGCTAGCTTTTTGTAAATCAACTATAGTAAATGTTAGTCACATTTTTTGAGTTCAGATGTGGTTAAACACCATATTATGCCATGTTTGCTTGAGAGCTGACCAAAATTGATCTTGGGCTCACACCTAGTCAGTCATGTTTAAGAAAAGGAGTATCGAAACTTTTGCTCCATTTTTTATTAATTACTGTTTGCCAAGTTGAGTAGAACTGGAATTTTAATATCTATGTATGTACATACATACCTTTTTAAACAGATTTGTATAGCTGCCCATCTCACATTCAGTAGCAACTTAGTAAAGGCACTGAATTAACTTTCTCTAGGGTTAGATTCAGGAAGATAGTCATAAACTGAGGCCTGAGGCTGGTCTGTTTGAGTTCAGGTGTGGTTGGCAAAAAAAAAAAAAAATCAAACTCTTTCTGCTGCCCACATTAAAGGAGAAATGGGGAGTAAGTGAACTATATAACGTACTAATGTGGTTCTAAATCAGGGGTCTCCAAACTTGGCAATTTTAAGATTTGAGGACTTCCACTCCCAGAATTCTCCAGCCAGCTGGATATGATAACATTGTTATATAAAGGGAAAATGAAATCCTTTTCCTTTTCATGTAATTCTCCATCCCTGGTTAACTTTAAATAACTCTCTCTCTCTCTCTCTCTCTCTCTCTCTCTCTCTCTCTCTCTCTCTCTCTCTCTGTGTGTGTGTGTGTATGTGTGTGTGAAGATTAGATAATGTGGAAAAGAGTGAATGTTAAAAGAAAACAGAAAGAAAGAAAAGTCTACACATACACCTATTTCTGCTCTAAGTTGCTCCCTTGCCCTCCAATGTAGTTTGTCTAGAACAAGGGTGTCAAACTCAAGGACTGCAGACTGTACCCAGTCCGCAGGGCCAGCCTGGAAGTATCAAATGACCAACCCATGGTGACTCTGGCAGCTAAAACAGGCTGTGTCTGCCCTTCCCCATGCCTCATTTTTGCCCTCCATGGCCTCCTGCAGCACTCTGCTGGCTGAAAATGGGCCGAAAAACAGGCCAAAATTGGGCTGGAAAGTGGCTGGAAAATGGGCCAAAAATGGGCTGAAAATGGGCCAAAAACAGGACCGTTTTCAGTTGGCAGAGTGCTGCAGGAGGCATCTGTACCTCGCCCCCCATTGCTGATGGCCTGCAGAGGAGAACTAATATGCTGATCTGGCCCTCAAAGAAATCCAGTTTGACACCCCTGATCGACAATACAGTGACTGCTGACTGTAAAAAAATTAGCATAATTTTAATTGGGGATGTAACAGACTGACAGAACATAATAATAAAGTTGATTTTCATGCCCTTTAAATTCATGTCCCTGAAAATGTCCCCCAAATCTTGTTTAAATGCCACCAGCTCAGGTCTTTGCTTTCATTTCATTCCTAGCTCCAAGCTTAAATTATTTTTCTTGTTCCGTCCGGAAAAACGCAAGGTAGACTGGGTTCCAACAGTAAAAGTCTTTATTTTCAACAGTAAAGATAAACGGAACAGTTTGGCTCTAGCCGCG
>BHFT01043775.1:0-29510 GCA_004320025.1 Laticauda laticaudata | reverse complement strand
CCCCCCCCCCCTCCCAGGATGCTAGTTTTCTTTCCCCTTTGTTTTCCAAGACAAATGCCTGATGCTTTCCTTTGGATTCTGAGCAGTGGCTCCAAAGGTGTCCATTTCTTTCTTTCAGCTCAGCAGGAGCACCACCGGCTCTTTTCTCTGTGTCTGCTATCATTTTTATTTTTTTTAAGTTCTAGGACACTTAAGTCCTGTCACCCAACCGAACTTCTGGCATTATATCTTATTCTCTGAGAGTGACCCTCACAACTCATTGGCTCCTGCAGCAAAAAGATTCTTCCTCAAAGGATTTCTTCCAAAGCTCCTTCTCTTTCTCCTGCTACATTTTTTAAAAACCCATTTATCTCTTTGCGTCCAGCTAGCCTGGTTGGTGCCATCACAGTGTTCTCCTCCCCCCCCCAAAAAAAAGCTCACATGGAAGTCGTTTCCTATTGCTTGTCACCACTGTGCTTCTTGCAAAGAGTTAAGGTGTCACGATTCCAAGTGATGAAGTCCATTGAAAAAGAAAGGAACAAAGTCCATCTTCCAAAACAATTTCTTTTATTTAGAAAAGCAAATTTGGTTTTTGTCATTCGGCATACCCAGGAAATGGCCCTGGGGTGATGGTAGTAGCACACTGCATTCCTCCTCACTGAAGACTTGAGCCAGATCACGGTATTGGATTGGGATTTCAGGAATCCTTGGGGTTTGATCAACCAATGCTACTGGTGGGTCCTCCTGGCTCCCCTGTAATTTTGGGCTGTCAATTTGACTGTTATCTTGTTCAGGAGGTCGGTCAGGACCAGGGGTGAGATTCAATTTTTTTTGACAACTGGTTCTGTGGGTGTGGCTTAGTGGGTGGGCGTGGCTTGGTGGTCATGTGACTGGCTGGGCATGGCCAACTCAACATCACTCCCATCGAGGCACGCATCTCCTCGCCTGGCCTCTCATGACTGTGGGGATGCTGCAACAGTCGTAAGTGTGAAAAAAAGGTCGTAAGTGTGAAAAACGGTCATAAGTCACTTTTTTTCAGTGCCATTGTAACTTTGAATGGTCACTCCACACAAGCAAAGTTCCAGCTAAGGAGGGGGAAAAAAAATTTCAGAGAAATTCCTGAGACAGGAAGTCTAGTTTGCCAAGAATGTAATCAGGGTTAATGGGGAGGCAGGTTCTGTAAGCAACACCAGAATGTTTCCTTCCTGCCTTCCTTACAGGATTAGCCCAGTAATTTCTTCAACAACCGGTTCTCCGAACTTCTTAGAATGGTAACAACCAGTTCTAGCGAATAGGTGCGAACTGGTAGAATCCCACCCCTGGTCAGGACCAAGTGCTAATTTAATTCTCCTGTAGCCAGCTTATATCTGGGTGCCATTTATCTAACCAGGCAAGATCCAGGATTAATGATTGGGTCTCCACAACTAGCAAAGAGAAAGAAAGAAAAGGAATATATAATAATGCTAAATAAAATGGCTATGCATATGTCAGTTTCGGGCTTGACACAAGGGTTGGGAAAGAATCACCACTGCGCTACTTGCAAAGAATCAATGCTCACAGAGCAAAGAGGAAATAAAATGTTTCTGTGGCCCAGTTGCAATCCCCTCAGGGGTTGCAGTTCACAAGTTGGGGTCCGCTGCTCGAAACCCTGTCATAATTGCCACTGGAAGACTGACCTTAAGATTATAATCATCATCATCATCATTTAATGACCCCATAATCCCTTGCAGGGTGGAGGATGGGCAACTGAATGGAGGGGAGTGTTTATTGGCCGGATGCCCTTCCTGTCATCAGTGCGGAGTTTTGTTCAGCAGATATATTCTCGTCGTGCCCCGAGAGAGAAATATCTGCCTCTATCTTGGATTGAACTCACAGCCTCTTGATTGTGTGGTGAGAACTCCACCTCTGGGCCACATACTATTTCCGACCTTAAGATTATAATGATTCAATAAAGGCATTGCTGCATAGAAAACTGTCTGGAAAAACCCAACAACTGTTCAGAAGTTCCAAACATCACCCAAGAGGTCTATCAGCCTCCTCTAATCCCAAAACCTGAGTGTACAGTTAGGTTTGAAGAGCGGGATGGGAGCCCAATGAGTCTTGGAGGAATAATGTTCCAGAAAGCAGGGAAGAGAAGACCCATTTCCTGGGTACGCTGGATGACATAAACCATCATAAAATGTAGTCACATGAGTTTGGAACATGGCAAATGGCTCAACATGGGGTAATGTATCCCAGGGGAGTGGGGGGACCACCAGAACAAGAGTTAAGTATCCCAGGAAGGTCTGTCATAAGATTAGATTAACAGAGTTGGAAGGGACCTTCCTTCCTTCCTTCCTTCCTTCCTTCTTCCTCCTTCCTTCCTTCCTTCCTTCCTTCCTTCCTTCTTTTCTTTCTTCTCTTTTGTCAAACAATTATTAGATACAAGTATAAATATAAACATGGTTATAAATACATGAGATGGATATGAATAAGAAAAAAAAAGAAATCAATAGGAACAGGGACGGTAGGCATGTTTTGGTGCACTTATGCATGCCCCTACAAGACCTCTTAGGAAAGGGGTGATTGTAGGAAAGTAGACAGTCCAAATGTTGAAGATTTTGGGTTTTGGGGAAGAAACCACAAGAGTCAGGTGGAGGATTCGCAGCCATTGACGCACTCTGTTTGCTGAAGTCATATTTCCTGCAATCAAGTTTGGTGCGGTTTATCTTTAGTTTGTATCTATTTTGGCTCTTGTATTGTTTTGGTTGTGGTCTTGTAGGTCATCTAGTCCAACCCCCGCCCAAATTCACTATTTCTTACAAATGGCAGTCAATCTCTTCTTGAAAAGTCTCCAGTGATGAAACTCCCACAACTTCTGAAAGCAAGCTTTTTCCATTGGCTTGATTTTTCTGACTGTCAGAAAAATTTCTCCTTATTTCCAGGTTAAACTCTCTCCTTGTTCAGTTTCCATCCATTATTCCTTGTTTGGCCTTCAGGTGCTTGGGAAAATAGCTTGACCCTTTCTCCTCTGTGGCAGCCCCTCAAATATTGGAAGGCTGCTATCGTGTCTCCCCTGGTCCTTCTCTTCACTTAGACTAGCCAGGGCCAGTTCCTGCAACGTTCGTCCGTATGTTTTAGTCTCCACTCCCCTAATCATCCTGGTTTGCTCTTCTCTGCACATTTTCTCAAGTCCTAACATCTTTTTTATATATTGTGATGACCAAACTGGATGCAGTACTCTAGGTATGGTCTTACTAAGGCTTTATAGAGTGGTATTACTACCTCACTTGATCTTGATTGTATCTTCTGTTAATGCAACATAGGATTGCATTAGCTTTTTGGGATGCTGCTGCACAGGGCTGACTCATATTTAGCTGGTTGTCTACAAGACTCCAAGATCCCTCCATTCATGACTTTGAATGGTTGCTAAGTGACCTGTTGTGGGTTTGAGGATTACCTGTTATGTGCTTGGCATTGTGTGATTTCTTTGAGAAAAGCCATTATAGAAGCAGACAGGAGATCAGCTGAAGGATTTCTGTGAGAAAATAGCTATAAGGAGATGGGTTGAAACATGGATGACAGATTCAGAAACAATTCATTGTATAGAAACAGTACAATGAATTATTTCAGAAAAAGTAACCTCAGCTAGGGTGCATCTGGTAGATGAATTCTTAATGCACTATTTTGAAATAATAATAATTATTCAAAATTTAACATTATTTTAAAAACAATCTATAAAGACACTCTTCTTCCATCAGAGATTTACTCCTCGGGATTACATTTTCTTACAGATTTTTTTACAGATTAACAGAGTTGGAAGGGACATTGTAGGTCATCTAGTCCAACCCCCCCCAAGCAGAAGACGTTACACCAGTCGTGGGATTCATTTTTTTTTACTACCGACTCTGTGGGTGTGGCCTGGTGTTCATGGCAGGGGAAGGATCCTGCAAAATCCCCATTCCCTCCCCACTCCTGGGGGAAGGTTACTGCAAAATCTCCATTCCCTCACTCCATTCCCTCCACCCCACTAACCTGCTTTCCAGCTCTGTTCTCCTGTGCAGGGCAACCAAGGAAGACCCAGCCGATCAGCTGGGGCTCAGGAAGCAGAGAATAGATGGGGGTGAGGCCAGTCAGAGTAAGAGGTGGCATTTGCTGGTTCTCCAAACTACTCAAAATTTCTACTACTGGTTCTCCAGAACTGGTCAGAACCTGCTGAATCCCACCTCTGCACTATACCATTTCTGACAAATGGCAGTCCAATCTCTTCTTGAAAGTCTCAAGCTCCCACAACTTCCGAGGGCAACTTCTGTTCCATGGGTTGATTGTTCTCACTGTCAGAAAGTTTCTCCTTATTTCTAGGTTGAATCTCTCCTTGACCAATTTCCATCTATTTTTCCTTGTCTAATGGATGCAACCAGAGATGATATTCAGCAGGTTCTGACTAGTTTTGGAGAACTGGTAGTGGAAATTTTGAGTAGTTCGGAGAACCGGCAATTTCCAGCTCTGATTGGCCCCGCCCCCATCTATTCTCTGCCTCCCGAATCTCAGCTGATTGGCTGGGTCTGCTTTTGTTGCCCTGCACAGGAGAACGGAACTGGAAAGCAGGTTAGTGGGGTGGGGAGGGAGTGGGATTTTGCAGTAACCTTTCCCTGGAGTGAGAGGAATGGAGATTTTACAGAATCCTTCCCCTGCCACACCCACCAAGCCATGCCCACAGAACCAGTAGTAAAAATTTAAAAATCCCACCACTGGATGCAACTATGTGGTTTTGGCAACCATACTTTTGCCACTGCTTCCTTTCCCCTCCTGCATTTTCTTGTGATAGCCAACCCAAGATGGACTTTGCTTTACTTTCCAAGTGCCACCCACTTGGGCACAATTTGTGATCCTTCAATTCTAGCTTACTCTAGGAAATGGGAGGCTGATTGAACAGAATGGTTGAAAGGGCTCAAACTCATTCCTCAAGCAAGTAAGGATTGTTGCTGGTTTCAATGCTTTCTTTTTAAAGATGGAAGGTCGGACATCCGCTCCTGCTTTGTAGACAGGCATTGTGAGATGCTTGTGAATGAGTTTGCAGGACACAAAGCCATGAGCGAAAGTCATGAAGGTTGAATGGAGCCTTTGTCTTCGGTGGTAGGAGAGAATGACCAGATGAGGATTGCCAAATCTGGATGGTTATTAGATGTGCCAAATATATAGTGACTCAGGTGGTCATCCAGATTTTGGGCACATGGTTCAGTTAACTGTCAGGATTCCAAGGAATAGATCCATCGCAAGCAAAAGCTCCGAGGCAGGTGGATTCCTCAAAGAATAGCTTTATTGGAAATATTATATTGGCACATAACTGGTGAAAACCAACTCTGAGGAGTCCTTGGTTTTCACCTAATTAAAAGTTAAAGTTTTGCCCTCAACCCCAAACAATGTCACATGGCTCAATCAAGGCAGAATTGGTGCTGGACCAAACTGCTGGTCTGGTGACATCATTCCACCTTCCTCCGGCCAGGTGTAAGAATGTCCTTGGTTCCCAAGAGAAAGCATTTCATTTTGAATACACAACCCCAGCTATCTTTAATTCCCCCCTTTGGGGGGGGGGGGCTTCAAACATTTTAGCAACCGATTCTCTGCCTGGTTGGTGAGTAAGCATGGCCTAGTTGGCTTCCTGCACCACAGCAGGCGGGATGTTTTTGCCCTTCCCAGACTCCAGAGGCTTTGCTCAGGCCTCCCGGAGGGTGAAAACGGCTTCCCCGGGCTCCGGAGGCTCTCTGGAAGCTGGAAACAGGCTCATTTTTGGCCTTCCCGAACTTCTGGGAGGCCCATTTTTTGCCCTCCCTGAGCCTCAGCGCGTGCCTTGCACTTACTTGCATCCAAAATGGGTTGTGTGGCAGATGGGAGGGGAGGGGTGGGAGGGGCCAGCCAGGAGTGGGATTTGGGGATTCTTTGAACCATGCAAAATCTTAGCTGGGGGCTCTCCTGAACCCCTGAAAACCCCCCCAGCAGCCCTGCTCCCCCTGGTCCCCCTCCCTATCCCTCACTCCAGTGTGGCAGCACTGAAGGCTCAAAATGACTTCGACCAGATCAGCTTCAGGGTTGACATTAACACTAATCTCTAAACACAGCGGACATGATTAAGCAGTGGAAAAGAGGGACAGTCATTGTAGGGAATCTCTATCCCTGCCCATGTCTTTGTGTGAGCTAGAGAGGGGCCTGCCTGGTATGTTTTTTTTCAGGTTACTTGAGAAAATAACCTGGGCTCAACCTTCTCTTATCCGACTGACCCGGTTCTGCTTCTGCCCTTCAAGGCCATTCCCTCTGCCCTCTACATGTCTCCTTTCAGCCTGCTCCCCAGTCCTCTCCGGCACTCATATCTAGTGTCTCTGCAATGGCAACTCGATACAGACAATTAATTCTAAATTGCTATCTCTGACATTCTTGTGGGTTCCCTGGGAGGACAAGTATGGCATTTAATGATGCTGCATTGGATGTCCTCAGTGACCTTTCTAAAAAGGAGCCTGCCAGGAGATGAGACGGATGCTCTGGTTTGTTCAATGGCCTGGCAGTACCAGATTCCCCCCCCCCCCCAANACCAGTTCCCCCCCCCCCCCAAGTGGGCCTTTGTTTAAATTCTGGCTTCTGTTCGGCTCCTATTGACAGTTTCCCTGCCTTTCCTGGAGAGGAAGAAGAATCTTCAGGCCCCATTTCTTCTTTGCTTGTCTTGCTATCGTTCTGCAGCCCATTTGATTTGCTTTTTAAGACTTCACAATGTTGACGTACGAAAATAATCATCCCCAACTGAAAGCACATTTCACTCATTGACAGATTCAGATCTCGCCTAGCAGAGGACACTGAACGGTTCCAGAGAGGAGGAAGGACCTGGCTTTCATCCTGTGTGGTCTGTCTTTCCTGAAATCCTTCTCTTCTACCACTGATTGACACTTATAAAGCAAAGATGCATTTCTTTTCCACCCTGGTCCCACCTCCTTGTATTTCCTCATTATCAAATCAGGACTGCAACAACCATAATGACCACCAGAGGGCAAAAAAAATGATCTGGAAAACTAGTTGCTGCCATCTAGTGGCTGTTCAGATTTTTGCAACTCAGAACCAATAGTCCTAGCAGCAAATAATTCTAGGAACTTGGGGAAGGGAATTGTGGGTAAAAGCTTGGGCCCAGAAAGCTAAGTGACCCTTCGTGGAGTGTCCAATGGCATGGAATTTTTAAAAGCATTACTTACATCAGGAGTGTCAAATTCATGTCGTCATGGCCTCATCACATGATGTATCACAACTTTTTCACCCTTCACTAAACCGGGCATGGACATGGCCAGAGCATGATGCAACTGGCCCGCAGGCTGTGAGTTTGACTGCCCAGACGTACAAGGTCTATGCTTGTCTATGACTACAATAAAGATACATGTGATTTACAAGAGCTCGCCCTTCATTTCTCTTCTCTTTAATTCTTTAAAAATGAGTTGGGGTGAAGAAATTGTACCAATCCTTCAATCCCATGGACTTTTGTTAGACTTTCCACGACTACAGAATTGCTGCACTCAAACGTCTTAATTCAAAATGAGTCTATATTTGCACATGACCAGAGAAACTTCGATGTACTGGGGGATGAAATCTGTGGATAGGAATGAACATACTTGAGCTATTTTGCTGTAACCCTTTCTTTTCCAGTAGGAGGCTGATCTGGCATGATTCAACCTGGTTTCTTTTTTTTCCTTGGCGTGTAGGCCTGGCAATGAGAAATGCTTCATGAGCGCCATCTTACCTCTTGTGTGTTGTGGAAACGTATGGAGTATATAGTTTTTTCTTCAGGGCTCCTTGTCATGCCATATGATAGGGGTGTCAAACTTGATTTCATTGAGGGCCACATCAGGCTTGTGTTTGACCTCAGGTGTGGCCAGAGTGGGCGTGGCCAGCTCAACATCACTCGTGTCAGGGGCATCTTTGGTGGCCCGAACACTTTGCCAGTGAAAACGGACTCCTGAGCTCCGTTTCCAGCTGTGATGGCCTCCTGAAACCCTCTGCCAGTGAAAACAGAGTCCAGAAAGGCCACAAACAGCTCTTGCAAACTCTGTTTACAGCTGTGATGGCCTCCTGCAAACCTCTGCCAGGGAAAATGGAGCTTGGGAGGGCAACATGTGGCCCTCCTGAGCTCTGTTTTTGCTGGTACAGGCACCCTTGCTGTTTCCCGCAGGCCAGATCTAAGCACCCCATGGGCCAGGTTCAGCCCCTATGCCTTGAGTTGTTCTGACCCAAACCTTGTTCCAAGGAAACAAACACCAAACAGAGGTAACAGCAAGACAAGCAAGTAAAGCAAGACAACAGCAAGTAAAGAATTTTAATGATTCTTTACGAATTCCGTTCCTTCCTGGTTAAAAGGCTGTTTCGAACTAATTGTCTCTGATAAGAACGAGCCTTGCCAAGGTTGTGCAAGTCTGCCAAGAACATGAGATAAAATTGCCAAGAAATATTTCAAACATAAGAAGTCTCCAAACACTAATCAAGATAATCCAAATGTCTACAAGGCTTGAGTGCAAAAACTTCTTTGCTTCCTGCAAAGAACTCCGGTTTCTCAGCTTTTATCTCTTAAGGGAGGGGGCGTTACCTTGCAGCCTTACTCCTGAGTCGCCCTTGCTGCTGCAGCTGCTCTTTCCTTCCAGCAGCCCTCTGCGCACATGCACTGGGCACAGGCTCCTTGGGGAACTCTTCATCATTGCTGCCAGCCTCCACAATCTACAAAGGCAGCACCACTCCCTGATGGTCCTGGCCCCATCCCTGCATCACACGCAGGCCCTTCATCTGAGTCTTCGCTCTCCGAGACCTCAGCCATCCACACCTGCTGCCGGCAAATCACAACATGAGTTTGTCACCCCTGTTTTATGACACCACATATGAAATAGGCACAGCATTCCCTATTTTTCTTGTTTTTTCCCCCCACATATCATCTCAGGCACTTTTACTTTAGAAGTGTTCAGTGATATTGTACAACACAACATGAATTTGAGTGTATCATACAATGAGCGTACTATGGAAACTTTTCTCCTTTCTAAAAGGAGAAAACACCAAATGTTTCAAATCCTTTGATTGCCTAGTGCACAATCATGTTTCTCCTGATATTTCATTACTTCATCTTTCTTCTTGTTCAGAGTATTTTCTTTTTTAAAAAAATCTTTCTTTCTCATCTTCCCCATTGTCTTTTGTGGAAAAGAGTATAGTAAGCAGGAATCTAGTCTTTGTTGGCATCCCCCCAAAGTAGATTACTAAGTCAATGAAGTTCATTTAACCTGGTTGTCTTGGAAATATTGTCTGTGGAATCAAAATGTAGTCATTTTCTTGGATGATAAATAAATCACTTGCCTGACATGGCCTGGACATCATCTGTGTAAAATTTTTGTTAGACTTATTTTGCAGAATTCTCTGTAATTTTCACGGAGGTTCTTAGTATTAAATTGTGAACCACGGGATGTTTGAATAATGACATTATCATGGCATTCATCCGGCATAACCATGGCAATGAGGCAATGAGGCACTGATTGAGAATATTTATTGGAAATGCATCTGATTTTTTTAAAAAGCAGCAATTCTTCAATATTTTATTCAAAGAGCAAATTCCTCGAAAATGTAACAATATGCATGAAGTCCTTATTCATATTCTACTAGTTTGGGGAATCTCTTGCTAGCATTTATTAGAAGCCACTAGGATGCCTTACTCTCCTTGAAATCACCACACAATGATGACAACATCACACAACGATGTCATGGCTCATAATCTCATGTTCCTTCCCCTCCTTTGGTCTTCACCTGTGATGACAAAGGCAACACAGTCAGATAATCAGTAGGAGTCCCTTTATTAGCTCCAACTTTGCCCCCAATATCCTGGTTACCTTCTGGGCTGGAGAAAAGCTCTCCCAGGAATAGCCTTTAGCTGCAAAGAATCAAATGCAAAACATGGTCAACAAAAACTGTAACTATAAGTCCAATCAAGGCAAGTTGAGGTAATTAGTCTGACAGCGCAAGAGAAGGAATTCCAGATGTGAAGGAACAATAGTAATTCAACACAGTTGGGAGGATGCCAGGAATGCAGATAACCAAAGTCAACACAAGATAAACTCATGTTTGTTACCAGCAGACTCCACACTCAGCTTGCATCTCTTTTAAATTTTCTTCCTAGCTGTGGCTAATGAAGGGAATCAGGGCCCTTTCCTCTCCCGTAAGCCAGGCAAGCCATGTTGCTCTCTTCAACTATTCAACCCTGCGTGCCCTAGGATGAAAGGGGGTGGGCCTGGTTCTTCCTCTCCCTTGTTCTATCTCTCCCCTGCTCTGCCCAGCCGGACTTTGCCCTTCCCCAGTTTCCTCCACAGCCAACAGAGCCACACTCCCACTCCCTGTCAGCTTTTGTCTTTCTCCTAGGATTCAGATTCTGACAGGGGCATGACATCACCTCTCATGGCTTAATCCAACCTACCTTGCTTTGCATTTCAACTGCAGAATTTGTTGAATTGGGAAAGGGGAGGTTTTAATCTTGTCCCCTTCCCCAGAATTTCATCCATTCTATTTAGAAAAAAACAATTCATCTGGAATTGTATGTCTGACCCAGTGGCAGAAAAGATAAGAGAGATTGGCTTGAACAGAAAGAAATGGAAACATAAGAAGTGGCATCAAAAAATGACAACCAAATGCTCTTCCACATAATCAGAGATTTGACTTGCCACCAAACAACAACTAATGTGATCAGAGATAAAAATGGGCAGATACTTCTTGGACAAGAAGAACATGGTGCACGCTGGGCTGAATCAGAGACACTGAATCAGCCACATCTGACTGTAATAATTTTAGTCAAATGTTAGTCTAATATAGACCTCCCCTTTCCCAATCCAACAAATTCTGCAGTTAAAATGCAAAGCAAGGGAGGCTGGATTAAGCCATGAGGATTTTCATCATGTCTTGCATTGGTTGTTCAGTGGTAGAATTCTCACCTGCCATGTGAGAGGCCCACATTTGATTCCTGGCCAATGCAACACACCCTTTGCCCTTTGTCAGGTGGCCTAGAGGTGGAGCACTTGCCTCACAATCAGGAGGTTGTGAGTTCGATCCTAGGTAAAGGCTAATATGTGGAATAGACTCTCCTGTTTGAGAAGGGGGTTGGACTAGATGGACCTCCAAGGTCCCTTCCAAATCTGTTATTCTATGATTCTATGATTCAGTTGATGTTCATGGATGTGTTCTGCCAGTCTTCTGTTTGTCCTATATAATAGGACATAATGTTGCAGTTCTTACATTGTATGTTGTAGATGACTCCTGTTTTTTTCTTCTGGGGTTGCTGGGTCTTATGGATTGCTTCGGATATTTTGAAGGGTTTCCGTTGGCTTGTGTGATGCACTGATTCCATGTGGTTGTTGTTGTCTCTTTGTGGTGTCTGAGATATTCTTGATGTATGACGGTGTAATTCTTTTTAGGGTTTGTGTGGGTTGCGCTGTATCGTGCTGTACTGAACAATGGCGATCCAAAATGAATGTGATCCAGACTACTAGAGAAAAAGCATCTCTCATGGTTCCCAGTAATGATCCCAATCAATTCAGGATTCTGAGGCTGTAGCATTTGACTCTAAGTATTTGACTCTGTCAGCAGAGAATCATTATGGAACACACTACAAACATATGGTATCCCTGAGAGATATGTTAACATATTTAAAAACCATTACAACAACACCCAGTGCTGTGCACAAGCTGAAAATGGCAATACTGACTTCTTTGCGATTAATATCAGTGAAAGGCAGAGTTGTGTCCTATCTCCATTTTTATTACTGATTATCATGAACTACACCACAAAAAAGGCAATGAATACATTGGATTTCAGCATTCTGTGGAATAAACAAGGCAATTGGACTGACCTAGATTTTCTTGATGACATTGATTTACTTCAGTGGTGGGATTCAAATAATTTAACAACCGGTTCTCTGCCCTAATGATTTCTTCCAAAAACCAGCTCACCAAACTGCTCAGAAAGTTAACAACTGGTTTCCCGAACTGGTGTGAACTGGCTGAATCTCACCACTGCTTTACTTGCAAACACTAAGACACAGCTGAATGATACGACACTAGAGCTTGAAGCAGAGGCAAGTAAAGTGGACTTAAAAATTAGTGAAACAAGACCAAGCTGATGCAAGTTGGCAATGATCAAGACAACACTCTGATAAGATTAGGAGGACAGGCATTAAAATTAGTGGAACAATTTAACTACCTTGATGGGGTTACAGAAGCAGATGTGAAATGCTGATTAGATAAAGCAACTGCTATCTTCCAACAAACGCACTCAATATGGACTACATCTGCTATAAACAGTAACCAAGATCAGATTATTTAATGCCATTGTCACACCAACTATGCCATCTATGCCAGTGAGATTTGGAAATCTACAAGAATTGTTCATAAGATCAACATCTTCCAACAATGTTGGGTGTTCAAGATTTTTTGTAACTCATATCGGGCCCATGTCCCAAATGAGGAAATTCTACAAAGAAGTAATTCCCCCAAAATCTCTGAGATGATGACAGAACATAGAATGTGCTTTGCTGGACATGTGCTCTGCATGAATGAACAATGTCCAGCAAAAACTAGAACCAATTGGATACCACCAGATGGTCAGAGAAGAAAAGGAAGGGCAAAGAAAACTTGGTGCCAAACAAACATTTAACAGAATAACAGAATTGGAAGGGAGGTCAAACAGCCTGATCAAGCAAGAAACTCTATACCATTTCATACGAATGGTTGTCTAATCTCTTCTTAAAACCTCCAGTGATGGAGCATGTACAACTCTTTCTGTTGATTAATTGTTCTAACTGTCAGGAAATTTCACCTTAGCTCTAGGTTGCTTCTCTCCTTGATTAGTTTCCATCCATTGCTTCTCATCCTGCCTTCAGGAGCTTTGGAAAACAGCTTGATTCCCTCTACTTTGTGGCAGCCCCTGAGATATTGAGAATACTGCTATCATATCTCCCCTAGTCCTTCTTTTCATCAGACTAGATATGCCCAATTCCAGCAACCGTTCTTTATATGTTTTAGCCTCCAGTCCCCTAATCATCTTTGATGCTCCTCTCTTCATTCTTTTTTTTTTCTCTTCATTCTCTTCACTCCTCTCTTCATTCATTTTTTTTTATATCATGGCAACCAAAACTGGATGCAAAACTCAAAGTGTGCTCTTACAAAGGCATTATAAAATGGTATGAACACTTCATGTAATCTTGAGTCTATCTCTCTATTAATGCAGCCTAGGATTGTGTTGGCTTTGTTGGCAGCTGCAGCACACGGCTGGTTCATATTTAAGTGATTAGTCCATGAGAAATCCGAGATCCCTCTTGCAGTTACGACTGTTGAGCGAGGTTCTACAATTGTACATTTGGTTTTTCTGGCTTTAATGTAAAACCTGACTTTTCTCTACAAAAACATGAACCTAAAAATGGAAGGATTTGGAGACTGTAGTTGCAGATTGAAAATTGTGAGGTATGCTTGTAGCACTATTGTGCTTAGCACTGGACGTGGTGATGATGATGTATGTCTGATATGAATTTATGCCTTTTTTAGATGACCTTGGAAACGATTGAAAAGAAGATAGACATTTTTGTAATGAAAGAAATATTGAAAGGAAGATAGACATTTTTATAATGAAAGACATATCTCTTTTTATTTATTGTAGTCAGATTCATTTCTTCTCCCAATTTGGAGAATATTTAGGTTTTTTTTTTTTAAAGAACTTGTCGTGGGCACACATGTATCCCTTTCAATATGAAATCTTCAATCTCTTCCCCATCGTGATACTAAAAGAAGCTAAGTGTGATTAAATTAATCTAGTCCTGTAGTTAAGCTTAAGTAGGCTTAATCTGGTTGCAATATTGTGATTGGAGCCACACTTCTTTTTCACACACAGATGTCATGCTTGCCATTGTGCATAATTAGATGTCCCTGCAGGCACTGGTGGTTGGACTTGCCTAGAGATTTTATAACCTCTACCTTTATTTAAGTTTTACATGTCTGCTTTCTTACTGTCAAAAACATTGATTTTTAAATGTCAAGATGGATGCCTTAGTTTTAATCTCCTCCAAAGGAGACAGCTGCTGTTTACTGTCCACAAACCTCAAAATTACTTTGCTGGAGTGCTCTGTTGGTTGATCGTAGCAAAGTTCTATAAAGTTCAATTCTCTCTCTTCCTTCTCCACATTATCATCACCATAATTAGGATGGTTTACTGATAATTGCTCAGACCAGAGAGCCCCATCTCTGTCACAAACCAGGTTGGAGGAGGAGGGGCTAAGAGAAAGAGGAGGGGCCAAAGGAAGGAGGAGGGGCCAAGGGAAGATCTTTTCTTTAGGAAGGAAGTGCAATGTATCACAAAACCAGAAAGTGCCTGAAGAGCATGAGGGGGAGAGAAGCTAGTTGGAAAGTTTGCAGTGGTGAAAACTCTCTTTTCATCTGTCTCTCTAAAGCAGGGGTGTCAAACTCGCATCATGTTGTCATGTTGTCGTGTGATGTATTGTGACTTCCTCCCCTTCGCTAAAACAGGGGTGGACGTGGCCAGCGCCCACAGTCTGGGAGTTTGACAACCCTGATCTAAAGCACACATATGTGCATGCACCTACTTACACACACAAAAGAACAGGGAGTTAAAAAAACCCTATCAGCTATGCACAAGAGCTGTGTTACTAGCACTGTTGAAATGTGTATCAGATGTGAAAAAATCATATTCATAATATGACCCACAACCGTCTTTGCTTTGTCATGCTGGTTTGATGCCAGTTTAGTTGTGTTAATTAGGGGTCTAAATGAAAAAAAAACACACACAATTGCTTGATAAGTGCTACAGAGTTATATAAAGACAGATAAATCTTGAAAAAAGATTTTTTTTGCAGTATTTCTTCTGATGTCACATGATAATCTCAAGAAATCAGTATTTGTGAATAGAAGTGCTTGGCCACTGATTAAAATGATTCTCAGTCAAATGTTAAGTAGATTACTTGTAAAACATTTCAAGTACAGAAAGAAATTGTGTGTGGATCAAATCCATACAATTCACATTTTTGCAGAATCCTTTTATTCCCTTAAAAAAAAACAATTTGAAAGCATTTTAGCTTATCCTTTAAGCCACCCCCCCTCTTCCAGAACAGTTTATGGAGGTTAAGAATAATACTAAGAAAATCCACTTTTGATTTGAGTTCTAGGTCATGATAAAATATAAAATGTCAAAAATATAATTACTGCATACGTTCTACTGCTAATTAATATGTTTTGCTACTTGGTTTCCCTGAGTCTTGGAGCTTGGAGATCTCACCCAGTCACTTTTAATTTATCTCTTGTTATTTTACTGCTGCCTTTTTTTCTGAAATAACAAACTTGAAAGTCCTTTTTTTAAAAAAATTATGGCTGATGTACAGCATGACAGCTCTTGGCACAGAGCTGCAGTGATCTGATCCCACTGAGGTCATCAAGATAGTAGGAAGCAGCCCACCTACCATGCGCAAAGACAAACAGGATTTTCTGAAAATAATCCAGCTAGAACCAAAGAGGCTTTTCTAATGCGAACGTATATTCCTGGAAAAGCCATCACAACATTGTATTTGCCAGCTTTTCAGTTGATTTAGCTGAGCTTTTGGCAAATACTTTCATTTTTGAGTCTGCAGAGATTTTCCTCTCATGCAAAGTGCAGACTGAAGCTTTCTTTTATGTTTAGTGAAAGAACCGATAAACCTCACCCCTCAAGAATTTTATGTTTTTATGTTTAGGTCTGTTTAAAGAGCAAATGGTATTTCTTTAAAAAGAACCCATGGCCAGTAAGGAGGACTGTTTGGCCAAATTCTGTTGGGAGAATTGAGCCTGGGAAAATTGATAATTTTACCTCCTGTCTCCACAGACCCTTTTCAGTAATATCAGATGAACATCAGGAAAGGCAGCTGCTTAGTTTCCAGCTTCCTTAACAGACTTTAACAGATTAACAAAGTTGGAAGGGACCTTGTAGGTCATCTAGTCCAAACCCCTGCCCAAGCAGGAGACCCTACACTATTTCTGACAGATGGCAATCCAATCTCTTCTTGAAAGCTTCCAGTGATGAAGCTCCCACAACTTCCAAAGCCAATCTGTTCCATGGGTTGATTGTTCTCACTGTCAGAAAATTTCTCCTATTTCCAGGTTAAATCTCTCCTCGTTTCAGTTTCCATCCATTATTCCTTGTCTGGCCTTCGGATGCCTTGGAAAATAGCTTGATCCCCTCCTCTCTGTGGCAGCCCCCCACCCTATAACTTAAAATGTGTTCAGTTACAACTACATGATGCATTGTTATAATCTTCTTGGAGAACCGGAAGATCTGCCAGGGCTAGGCAACGTAAGGGACATCCTCCCAAGGTAAAGCCCAAAACCCAGCAGTAAAACCAAGATAAGACACTGAAACACAGAAAACAATGTCATCACCCTCAAGCTTGTAGTTTAGAATATAGAGAATAAGGGTGTGTGTGGGGAGGGCTTCTTAGGTGTGGCATGTTCTGTGCAGGGGTATAAAATGTATTGTTTGAATATGGAAACTTGCTCTTCTTGTACCCAATCCACTTTGGAAGGGACTTGAAGGTCTGTTTGCAAATGTTTATTTTCTTTAATAAACCTTTGAATTGTGAACCAGACCTGTTCCTGTGTTGTGAGTATTGAACAATTCGGTTCTTACATCTCACAACTGGCTATTTGAAACCTCTCTCCAAATGCAGGTCATATGTCAGGAATGCCTGCTGGAAACTAAGAAAGTTTTGCAGCTTTGTGATTTTCCAGGAATTAATAGACAGATGCCACTTGAACATATTACAGAAAATAGGAGAGACAATTCCAGAGATATCCTGTAAATTGTGTGTATTTTCTCAGGTTTTCTGATTATTTACTATGAATTCCACATTCTCTCTGTGCTTCCATTTCATATTTAAACAAGCCACATTTTAAAATCTTGGCAGTCTTGGATATAAAGTTCAGACACATTGAGTCTAAATTTCAGAATTATTATTTTGAAAAAATCCAACTGTTATCTGAGATGAAGGTGTGTGTTTGTGAACTTAAACGTTTAACTTAAAGAAAGGTTTGTATAATAAGCCCAATTTTGAATGGCATCACTGGAGACTCACATGAAATTATTTCCTATTTGGTAAAATACATTTGTCAAATTTGTGCATTACTAACAACCACAAATGCTGTTTAAAATTTTTGTTGCTCTTATTTATGTAGGAATTTAGCTAAATATTGACATTCTGTTCCTACTATTAATATTTTTTCTAGTGGAAAATGATTAACATTCAATTCTGACACCTAAAAACTTTGTTTCTTAAAATAAATGTTGAGGAAAATGAGCTTACACTCTATGCCGATGACTCATCCATAAATATCTTAAACCAATGATAACTTCAACCTTGCTGGGTAAAATGTTTGGAGGTCCTAGGAGTACCCATTTAAAGCTAAGTTAAATTTCTCTGTTATTTTAAAGAGGTCCAGAAATGTTATACATGCTAAAAGCAAGTCATCCAAGGAAAAAACAAGTGAAACATTCTTTTCTTTCCTAAATTGATTTCAAACAGAGTGAGCTCCCATTACTTGTCCCAACTTCTGTCAACCTCGCAGTTTGAAAGCATGTAAAAAATGCAAGTAGAAAAATAGGGACCATTTTGTTGGGAAGGGAACAGCGTTCCGGGCGCCTTCGCCATTTAGTCATGCTGGCCACATGACCACGGAGATGTCTTCGGACAGTGCTGGCTTTTTGGCTTTGTAACGGAGATGAGCAGCGGCCCCTAGAGCTGAAAACGACGAGCACGGATGCATGAGGGGAATCTTTACCTTTACCTTTATCAGCTACAGAATTGGATTTGGGAAAGTGTCTGCAGGTCAGGAGAGCTGTTAGACCACATCTTCACCTTGAAAGCTCCCTAGTCTTATTCCAGCAGATGATGGCAGCCTTGTCTCCTGAAGTTTTTTTTTTTTTTTAAAGTGACTAGTTTGGTGTGCCAGATAGTCTCATTTTCTGAGATGAGATTTTTTTTTCTCTCCATTTGGGGAGATCTTTCTTAAGACTGTCATAAGAGGTGGCAGCACTAGCTAATCTTGTCCAATCCCTAAAATGTTGGGTTTCTTGTCAAGCTTTGTTGGAGGCTATCAGATAATCCCAGATATTATGGAATTTTAGGCACTAAGCACCTAGCCAGTGGAATGTGAAAGTAGCTAATGATTGCAACACCTTTGTCTAACAGAGCATGTCATTAGAAACTAGAAAATTTTTGAAACTGATGAGTAGGCAACTTGAAATGTGGTAATATCTTGATTTCCAATAAATGAAACATTGCTTGTTAGAAAACTGCTGAACCCTATAAAAACCCTATTAAATATGACTCATTTGGGTCCATTTTGTAGGCTTTGAATAGAGGCACCATTTTTGTACATTTTTGTACAAGAATCCTTCAAGCTACTGTATACAAGTAGGGAGCAAACCTTAACTCATTAGCACTGATGATGTTGCCTTGTATTCTGACCTAGGCTCCACAACAGCACGAAGCTAAATCCTTGTCCCGATAAATCCCTTTTATTCAGTTTACAGTGAATTCCTCTCCAGCAAAGTCCTGGCCAACAGTCTTTCAAGGTATTTTACAATTATAGACCTTTATCAGGCTTGGAGAGTTTCCAGGCCAATATCTTTCAGATGCCACATTGTAGCAGACAGTACTTGGCAAGAATGCAGGAACAGATCTTCACCCAAATGAACTAATTGTCTCCTGCAAATCCCAGTCCCCTTTCACTCCTCTTTTATTCCCTCTGGATTCACCATCCACCTGTGGCTTTACTCCTTGTTCCTTAGTTGTTCCCTTCTTCTGGCAGCTCTATGCATGTGCACACTGGGAACAGGCTCCAGCTATTTTTCTGCCTCACTGATGTCTGACTCCAAAGGCAGCTGATAACAGTCCTGATCTTATCTCTTCCTCTGATGCAGAGCACTCGTCAGTGCCTTTCCCAGACTCTAGGACTGGCCCATGTTCCTCCCCAACCTCCTCACTGTCTGAATCTGCTGCCAGTTCCACTGGCCACTGGTGTGCCACAACACCTAGTCAGGTAATGAAACATCTGCAACCAAACAGCCAAGTTCAGAGATCACTAATAACATCAAATAAAATAAATAAAATCTGCTCTGCTTTATAATTGAAATTGTTTATTTGGACACAGCAATGAATGGTCTATTTCCCTGGGCATTTCCATGATACAGGGAAGCATGTGAAACTGAAAACAAATCACTTCTGGAAGACTGCCCCCAAAATAATATGGAAATATTCATGTAACCCCCAAGAATTGAACTTAACTTGAAAAAAATTGCTGATATGTTTTTATAATTTCAGGTGTCATGGATTCTTGGGAACCAGAGGAATTGGATGGGATCTTCCCCTAATGGAAGAGATGTGTCTGGTTTTACTTAGTGAGGCAGAGAAGTCAGCTAATGAGCTAATTTCACATAGGGGACCAATCTCCTGGGTAGTAATGGCATAAAATAGATTGTGACCATGCCCCGGAGGAAGAATGGGAAGGAGGAGAATGACCTTTCTACAATGAGCCATGGTGGCGCAGTGGTTAGAGTGCAGTACTGCAGGCTACTTCTGCTGACTGCTGCTGCTTGCAATTTGGCCATTCAAATCCCACCAGGCTCAAGGTTGACTCAGCCTTCCATCCTTCCAAGGTCAGTAAAATGAGGACCCAGATTGTTGGGGGCAAGAGGCTGACTCTGTAAACTGCTTAGAGAGGGCTGTTAAAGCACTTTGAAGCAGTATATAAGTCTAAGAGCAATTGCTATTGCTATTTAGAAAGAGATGAGAACAGTTAAGCAATTTCTTGAGCTCTCTTGAATGAGGGTAAGTTAACAGCTGTTAAAGAATATTTAACAGACCCTCATTTTCTTGGGAACATCTCACCAACTGAACTGCTTTCTTGGGCCTGTAGATTACTTGTTTGTTTGTTTGTTTATTTGATTGATTGATTGGTTGCCAGACTCCAAATAACCTTGAGTGGCTTATCTTTGAAAAGCAAGAAACAATACCTATATCTATATCTACAGACACACACAAACACACACAGACAGACAGACAGACAGACAGACATGCACATCCAGAAGAGAACACCACATATAAGAACAAAAGAACAACCTACAAGGATGGAANAGACAGACAGACAGACAGACAGACAGACAGACATGCACATCCAGAAGAGAACACCACATATAAGAACAAAAGAACAACCTACAAGGATGGAACAACCATAAGATCTGGGACAATGGCTAGATTTTTGGGAGTTTAGAAAGAATGGTGGTACCCCTTTGAATCTTTTGGGATGATACTATTCTAGAGAGGTGGCATTGAAATAGAGAAGGTATACTTTCTTGATCCCAACAGATGACATAGATTAATTGTGGGGACATGGAGCACCAATTCGATCTATTCTTACCGGATAATATGCTCTGGATCCTCCAATGAACTTGTCTTGGATTTGTGCTTACTCTTCTAACTTCTGCAATTAGAAATGAAATACTGAAATACTACATCCTTGATCTGAGAATGGTTTAATAGAATGGCTTCCTGGTAGTGATGCAGGGATCTTGGCATATCAACTCTCTGAGGTTCAGCTCAATCCCTAAACCAAATTACAGTCCCAGCTTTTCTTTTACCAAATTCCTGTCTTAACTGATGGCAGTCTAGCAACTGGAAGCAGGACTACTCAGCTTTGCCTGATTTCTCCCAGCAAAGATGGGAGACCCACCCAGATTGGGTGAGGCCTTGGGGTAAAAATGAAGAGGTCCTACTGAAACCCCAAGGCGTTCCAAGCCTCAGAAAACTGGTGCCTCCGATGAGGTAGATCAGGGGTGTCAAACTTGATTTTATTTATTTATTTTTATTTTATTTGGTTTGTCAATTGCTTACAAGATAATAGGTAAAAGTAAAAACATAGTTATGAATACATGGATACATATAAGAAAAATAAGAAACAATAGGACAGGGATGGTAGGCATGTTGGTGCACTTATACACACACCCTATAGACCTTTTAGGAAAGGGGTAAGTCAATAGTAGAAAGTCTAAGGTTAAAGTTTTTGGGGTTTGGGTTGTGTTTGACCTCGGAGTACTGGGTGGGCGTGGCCAGTATGACATCTCTTGTTTTGGGTGCCTGTGGTGGCCTGAGCAGTGAAAACAGGCTCCCGAACTCCATTTTCAGCTACAGCCTCCTGCAATCCTCTGCCAGTGAAAATGGAACTTGGGGGCACCACGTGCATCCCTTGCAAACTCAGTTTTAGGCTGGGACGGCCTCCTGAAACCCTTTTCCAATGAAAACAGAGCTCAGGAAGGTCACATGTGGCCCTCACAAGCTGTTTTTGCTGGAAGAGGTGCCACAGGCCAGCCCTTCACTATTTCCAGGGCAACCCTGCGGGACAGATCCAGTGGTGCTATTCTACCGGTTCGGCCTGGTTTTGGTGTACCAATAGAACTTGGGGTGGGATTTAAGATATTTAAATGTGAGGCAATGTGTGCAAAATAATATGATTAAGCTGGAATACTGTATGTCAGAACATAACATCGCAGATCATTTTACAAAAGCCCAAGGCTCTGTAAAGCATAAGGCTTGCTGTGAGAATTAAGGACTTAGAATGTAAGGATGTATATACTGCCCTAGCAAAAGGACATGTTAGGTATGTAAGTCACCTAATAGTTGGGTTGGAAAATATATAAACCAGGATAGATATTTTAATACTGTCTCTTTAAGAGAATGCTAAAACCGTAATTGGGTGTGGTTCCTCAAATGGCCATAAGATGGAGCCAGAAAACTGGGTTGTTTAGTTCCTGTTCTGTTGTTCTGGAGAGTGTTACCATTCCCATTGACTGTTATTGATCATCGTTATTCTTGGATTTGATATAAATCTGTTACTGAACTGTTTATGATACTGGACTTTGTTATTGGATTATCTCTGGACTGAAAACTGACTGCTTTAAATGACTTGGACTACTTGTTTGGACTTTGCTTAAACGTTTATTGGAAGTAAAAACCTACATTTTACTATACAGTGTATCTGTGTGCTAGTTGTGTGTTATTCTTCAATACTCTCACAAGTTTCCCTGGTCACACTCATTCTCCTAACGGGGAAATTACCTCAACATCCCCCAACAAGAAATATTAACAATCATTTGTGGGTGAAACGTACACATAATATAGTAAAATGTTGCTACTTTTAGAGAAATAAAATCTGTTTATACGTGCAGACTTAATAGGTAAATTATTAAATGCACAAAGATGAAATTGTAATGCCAAAATCTATGTAGGTTGGGATTGGCATTAGGAGAATAGGACTTCTGTGGACTTAAAAATAAGCCCAAATTGCAGCAAACAGAAGAAGAAGGCCAACTAACTTAAACCAAAGGGGCATTAGGGCATTGTTGTCTGATTGAGTAACTAGCCTGGTTTGCAAGGGTTTCAAGATCCGTTCATGCTGCATCAGGATAGCTTTCCTGGCTCCCTCCCATTTTCCTGGTCCCTGCAAGCGATACTGATACGGAGTACATGCCCCAAAGAAAAGCTCCTGGGCCAGCTTAGGATCTGTGATAAACCGGGACCATATGCTGGGCTTCACCCCAATCAGAGAAGCCAATTCATCCATATAGTCTATGAAGTCTACTTGGATGGTGTGGCGTTGACTTTTCACATATCTAAAAAAGACAAGCAGGAGGAGAAATGATTAACAATGTAGTCCAACTCTATAATGCCTGGATGGCTTATAGTAAAAACAATAACAAAATACAATTTATAAAACTCAAACAGTGAAAGAAAGAACAACCAAGGAAGAAGAGTACAGCTTAGAAAACCCAAGGTCTGGAGAAAGCAGATTTTCAAAGCTCTTTTAAACATGGGAGTGGGGCCAAGTGTTTCTTAGTGCAGATGTTCCAGAGGACAGGGACTGCAAGGATGAAGATACCTAGAAGATAACTGGCCTCAGAGAAAGGTTTAAACTGGATAAAAAATGGATGTGANGTTCCAGAGGACAGGGACTGCAAGGATGAAGATACCTAGAAGATAACTGGCCTCAGAGAAAGGTTTAAACTGGATAAAAAATGGATGTGAACAATTTGTTAAAAATAAATTGGAAATTTCATTATGTGGCGACGATGAATATATTACTAAAATCAATAAAATGTAATTGAACTTAAATTTGGAAAATGAATATTGTATGATTTACTGAGCAAGGAACTTTGGATACAATGTGACACTTGAACAATAGGAAAATATGTGGAAGAAAATGCAAAACTGTATTAAGCCCATGTCACACTGGACCAACGGGTGCAAAGAGGATGTAAAACGGACAAAAAAGCTTGCCATCCGTTGGAAAACGCTGTGTACTCACTGCGTACATGTTTCATACGCTCTATCCGTAAAATATCCGTCTACTGCTATTTCATCCACTCAAAAAGTTTTGAGCTGCACAAAACTTTTTGAGCGGTGAACGTTTCCCACCGCGTACGATCTACCATCGTGACACAATACGGGCAACAAACATTCTAGTCCTGTGTCATCTGTTACACGTCCGATGTATCCTCTCGCATCCTCTGGCCATCTGCGCAACTCACATCCGCTGCAGCAGAAAGCGAAAGAGGGAGGAAGCGAAAGGTACGCGGAACATCCACCCAACAACGCGTTAGTAGCACGGACATAGAAAGGAGGTTGTCAGTGGATGCATCTCATATATAAAGCATTAAAACGGACAAAACGTTTGCATATGGACATATTCTCGGACATTTAGATGTCTGGAGGATGTTCTAAAGTATGTGGAAGGACACCTAGAGAAAAACTGACATTTCTTATAAAAAAGGGAGGAAATCAACCTGGATCTCAACTATCAGTCCAGCAGCCGTGGTGTGCAGACCTCTTCAGCCTTGGTCTTGCTCTCCACATCATCCATTGATCTCCACCATGGATCATCGTACACTCCTTTTTGGTACCACCATCATTCAACACCAGACCAAGCCCTTTTCAGACTGTTTCACCTTTTCTACGCAAGAGAAGGAGACGTCCAAGAACTGGTCTGGGTCCGACGATGGTTGGGCAGAAGAGCAGAGTTTGGACTGTTATGACAAGCTGATGGTGGAGCTGAGGAATGAAGACACTCGTGCATTCTAGCACTTGCATGAGGATGCCACCAGCCATGTTTGACGAAGTTTGTGGAGCGTCTGAGACCCAGGTTGACCAGGCAAACACCAACTTCCGTCCCAGCCTGACCCTGGACTGAAGGTAGCACTGACTCTGCACCACCTGGCCTCTGGGACCACGTACAGAAACATGGCAGTATGCCTGGAGGGTGGCCACACAAACACCAATCAGCAATGTGGTCGGAGAAGTGTGTGCGGCCATCATCGAAGAATACGTGGAGGAGCTCCTCCAGTTGCCCACCACTGAAGAAGGCTGGAGGAAAGTGGCAGAGCAGTGGTATCAGAGGTGGAACTTTCCCCCACACCGTTCGAGCCATAGATGGGAAGCACGTGGTCTGCAAAGCTCACCCAACTCAGGGTCCATATTATTTCAACTACAAGGGCTTCTTCAGCATCATCCTCTTTGCCATGGTTGAGCTGACTACAAGTTCATGCTTCAGGCATCGATGCTTCAGGCTATGGGTCAGCTTCAGATGCTCAGATATACAACACCAGTGGAGCTCAAGGGTGGGCTGGAAAGCAACCTCATCATGGATTTCCCAGATCCAGACCCCTACCCAACGACACACAAGATGTGCCCTACTTCTCGGGGTGATGACGCCTTCTCCTCAAAACCTACCTCATGAAGCCTACACTTCCAGATACTCACGCTGTGAAGAAGAGATCTTCAACTACAGGTCGTCCAGGGCAAGGCGGGTGGTGGAGAACGCCTTTGGCATCCTGGCCAACAGGTTCCAGGTACTTCTCACCACCATGCAGCATCGCCCACAGACCGTGAGGAGCATCGTGGAAGCTTGCTGCATGTTGCCACATCTCATGCGCACCCGTTACCCAGTGTTGCAGAATAGGCTTGTGGACCATCAACAAGGAAATGGGGACATGGAGCCTCTTGAATGGAGGCAAGGACTAAACCTGATAGACACTTGGATGTGCAAAGGCCCCAACAGAGCTTCACGTGGAGGGAAGACAAGCAGCACAACTCCTGAAACACCGGTGGCAACTCCCCAGCTGAGCATGGAGTGGCAAGACAGAATGGTAGATGCTTAATGGATAATTCCTTCAGCCTGTCTATCACCACTGATGACATTGTGCCATGTATGTTGAGTGGCCTTACAATTAATAGGGCATTTAATACAGAGTTTTGTTTATGTTTGAAATGTTTGGATGAAATGATTAAATTGTTATTGATAAAAAGGGCCATATGTGTGGCAGCTGGGGGGTGGGCCATACAGTCCCACTATGCTTGCACTGGAGGTTCATCCACAACTATCCTTATCCCATAACTATTCTTACCCATACCCACAGCTATCCTTACCCATCCACAGCTATCCATCCGCACAGCTACCTTACCCACCCCCAGCTATCCATCCCACAGCTATCCTTACCCACCCCACAGCTATCCATGCCACAGCTATCCTTACCAATCCCACAAAGCATGCAAAGGCTAACCCTTTTTTCAAAGTTTTTCCCCAACACTTTATTAAGTAAAAAATGAACCAAGTGTGTGAAGCAAAGATAACTTTTTAATCACAAACTGTATGACTTTATTAAAAAGCAAAATGACCCAAGTAAAGTGTCTTAAGCAAAGATAAGGTGAACAGGTAACAAACTCAATCTCTGGCACTCTTTTAGTCACTCCTGAAGTGTGCCCAGGGTTTCAGATGTAAAGGGGCCAGGGACTGTGGAGGTGGCTGTTTGCTGGAGTGCTGGTCTGAGGCGCCATTGGTGTTCTGGCCCTGAGAGTACAACAGGAGATGGTGTGGTGCAGGAAGCTCTCAGAGAGCTGACTCAGTCCCATGAGGTTGAGAGGCACTTCCTCCAAGACCTGGGATGTGAGGCCCAAGACTGATGACAGTTGTTCTGAGGAAGGGCTTGGTGTGGGTGGAGGAAGGAGGAGTGTAGTGGGGCTGTCTGGTCTGCGCTGGACAGCAAGGTTCTGTGGCATCTGTGGTGTCGAGGAACCTGTGTGACTGGGAAAGGCTGCTCTGCTGTAAGTCCTGGTAGTGGTAGGCTTGGTAGGCCGGGGCTGCTGAAATCCCATGAGGGCTGTGACATTGGCTGGGGTGGAGGAGCAGACCTGGAGGGTAGCAGCAAGTTCAGCTGGGCCTGAGGGTGGTGCAGAAGAGCTGTGATCCCTTCCTTCATCACCTGGTACTGGGCCTCCGGCATGTCCATGAGGGTCTGGCTCACGGATGTGATGAAGGGCTTGCGGTTGGAGGATGGTATCGTCAAAGTGGACCAGCTGGAGAGGAGATCTGTCTGGCTTTGATTGTGTCTATACTCCAAGAGACAGTTTGGCTCTGTCCCTCCGGTCGCCTCTCTGCCTGCTTTCTGTGAGCTGGGCTGGGGGTGGGGGGGTTTGGTCTCTGGTGGCTGCCTTTCTTGCTCCATCTGAGACGGATCCTCCACGTCCTCTGGACGGGGAGGCAGCTGTCGGGGGGGGTCTTCTCGTGGGGCCCTCCCAAGACAACCTGCCTGGACACATAACTGTCTCCTGGCTGGAAGAGAAGTGGCTCTCTGTGGGCTGTCTGAGGGAGAGGTTGACAGAGGGCCTGCTCCTCGGTGGTGGATCTCACCCTCCAGAAAGCTGCACCTGGCCATGACATAGGTCTCCCGGTCAGTGATGCTTGACAACGCTGCCTGCCCAGATCTCTTCAGGTGGCAGCTTGCCATACCAGGTGTGCATGTGCTTCCACCACCCTAGGAGGACATCTGATGTAGCCCATGCTCTCCGCCTTCTCTCTCCACGCTGCCTTGGTGTTGTGATACAGCCTGTGCCCCTTCCTCACAGGTTACTCATCTCTCCCTCAGCATTCCAGAACCTCCTCCTCATGGTCCTCGAAATGGAGTATGTTTCCTCTCCCCCTTCTCCTTGCCTTGCTTCTTCCTCCCTCTGGCAGGGGCTTCAGGGCCTTCAGCACAGGGCTTTGGAGGGCCTTGGGCTGGTCCACCACAGCAGCAGCAGCAGGAGAAGCACCAGCATGGAGAAGCACCACCACCAGCAGCAGCAGGAGAAGCACCAGCAGCACAGCAACACCAGCAGAAGAAGCACGCTCGCAGCGAACACCAGGAGCACCACCAGCAGTGCAGCACCAGCAGCTTCAGAGTCAGCTCCAGGGGTGGGATGGTGGTTCTGTCCTTCTTGCCAGGGCTGGCAGGAGTAGCACAGCCTTCTCTTCTTCCCCATGATGTTCTCTGAAGATGGTCTCTGGCAAGCAGGCTTCTCTAATGGGACCTGCCTTGCGAGCTTCGCATCCTTTTATATCCGCGGAGCTTACGCAATTCATCCTCCCGCATGCGCAGTGAACGCTTTGCATCTGCTAGGCATCCACTATGCATCCTATACACGTGCATGATTCATCTGCGTCATCCGCTAGGCATCCGCTTCGCTGTCTCACCCCGGAAGCCCTGCGGATGTGTCATCCGCTTTCCATCTGCTTTCATCCGTTAGGTTCTACGAACAGTTACGCTTTACATCCCCAGCTCATACCTCCCACGGTCCGTTCCTTTCGTTGTGTGGTCGCTCTGTTATGCAAAATTTTGGGGCACTTTTGAGAGCGGATAACAACGATGGAAAATTTTGCTCATCCGCTGTGTCTTTTTACATACAATTTTGCATACCATCAGCCAGTGTGACCTTGCCTTTAGGTGTGGTTTTTTCAAATGGCCCTAAGATGGAGCGCAGAAAACTGGGTTGTATGAGTCTCAGAAAGAGTGGATCTCTGTTTCCTTCTGTTTGGAAAAGTATTGCCATTGCTCCATTTTTCCTGAGTGATAGACTGGATTTATTGTAAGTCTGATACTGAACTGTTTTTTGACACTGGACTTTGATATTTTGGATTATCCCTGGTTGCAAACTGGACTCGATTTAGCTTGTGAATGACTTTGGATTGCTTATTTTTGGACTTGCTTAAAACCTTTCTGGAAGTAAAAACCTACATTTACTGTACAGTGTATCTGTGTCTGTGTGTGTATTAGTCCCAACATCTCTCGATATGTCTCCCTGTATGCGCTCATTCTCCTAATGGGAATTACTCAAAGGGGTGGTGTTTTGGTTTGTTTTGCTTTTTTTGGTCAGAACCCTCAGAGTATGCATTATTTTCATACGGACAATTTCTGCACCGTCAAATCTTACTGTACTTCATTGTTGCAGCATTGCTTGTTGGTACTGCAGGCGCTGCAGCAGCGTCGGGCTACCCAACTAAAGAACCGCACCAGCTCATTGAAGTACCTTAAAGAGAGAGACTGCGCCAGCTTCCTTCGCACTGCGAAGGGAGGCAGAAAAGATCTCCTCCTTCTCGGGCATACACACAGAGTGCACCCATTTCATGGTGCAAGAAGGACTCGTCCATGTGCCATCACCTCACAGAAGATCCTGGTGCCATGAGATGTATGCACGCTCTGTGTGTATGCTCAAGAAGGAGGAGAAGACTTGCTGAACTTTTCTACCTCCCTTCCCAGTGGAGGTGCTCGGAAGGCAACTCCTGCGGCCTGCCTGTTCCTTTATGGCCCCTCTCTCCCCACTGCATCAAAGTACCTTAAAGGTCCTGCTGCCTTCTGAGCAGCTCCACTGCGAAGGGAGGCAGAAAAGTTCAGCCAAGACTTTTCCTCCTTCTCTGGCATACACACAGAGCGTGCACACATCTCATGGCACCAGAGGGACTCACTCTGCGTCCTCTCCTTGCAGAAGGTATTCTCTGTATTTATGCCTGAGAAAGAGGAGAAGACTTGGCTGAACTTTTTGCTTCTCTTTCTTCTGACACACACTGGCAAGGCAGGTGAGCAATGTTGCATGAGGCAAGTATAGCCATGTAGCTTCCTGGCCAGAGGGGAGAAGGCTCTCTTGTTGTCCCAGCCAGTGTGGCTTTGCAGCTTTCCAGCCAGGGGGAAAAGCGCTCTGCCATTATCCCAGCCAGCACAACCATGTGGCTTCCTGGCCTGAGTAAAAAACGCCCTCCCCGTTCTCTTAGCCAGCATGGCCATGCAGCCTCCTGGCCATGGGGGATAACACTCTCCCCGTTCTTCCAGCCAGCAGAGCCATGTGCCTTCTCAGACAGCATTCAGAGGCAAGTGGGAAGATCTGGGAAACATGGGAAGTTCTGGGAAACACAGGAAATGCCGGGAACAGTGGGAAGGGACAAGAAGTGCTGGCAAGCATTGGAAGCAGCACTGGAGGCTGAGTACAGTGGGGCAGGGCAGCTAGCTAGCCACACTGCGAGCACTGCATGTGATGGAGATGTGACACTGGCAGCAAAGCAAGCCAGTCAAGCCCAAAGATGGGGGGGGGGCATGCAGCGGCCTAGGCCGGACTG